>BMAO01018818.1:0-25950 GCA_019973975.1 Trichonephila clavata | reverse complement strand
GATCAATTTAAATAAAAAAATCTAATTAATATACAGAAAACATTTTAAGTCTGTACATTTAATAGTTTCTGAGAAAAAGGTATATAAAATGCTCAATTTAACATTAGCGGGATAGGGGGTACCGACTACGCTTAAGGAAACGAATGAGTTAAAAAGAAATTAGAAGTATATCTTGATTTAATAATGCCATACCCTGTAAAATATTAAGTTCACCAACTCGATTACAGAGATAAATAAAACGAAAATACTCATGGCTGTTGTTGCGCTGATTCTAGATCGGAAAAATCATTAAAAATATCCCTTAATAAAACGAAAATAGAAAAAAGAACATAAAACATGTAGGAATCAGATTTGAAAAACCATAACGGTAAATGCAATAACAGCCCTGCTGATGAGACTGACTTATTTTTTATTGTAAAAAGAAAAGCAATATTGTGAATAAAATGCCATTTTTAAAAATTATTGTAATTTGTTAAATGGAAAATGCATTGTTATAGATTTTGCTTTAATTATGTCATAAAAAGAAGGCAATTAAGCTAATCTACTTCAGAACAGAGATTTCTAAAATGAGAACACTTACATAAGTTCTAATGTTGATTTTGTCGCTGATATCATTAAAACTACAATCCCTGAAAGAACTCCTAAAGCCGTAAATGTAATGAGAATACAAGGAACCCACCACGAATGATTTTATAAATCATAACCAAAAGTTAAAGACACCAATGCTGACACTCAAACTAATTTCTTTATTGCAAAGATAACTTCCAAAATGTCATTAAATTTCTTTTTAAAAAGGGCTGTAGTTAACTACGCATAAAAAAAATTTTTAATAAAAGGAAGCATAATTTTTCCAAATTCCCAAAATTCTTACTAGCATTCCTATACTTCGGTTGATCCTTTTAGCCTACCTACACTTTATTTTCTCCACAGCCACTATAAAATCAATTCAATTAGAAAAGGCAATACGAGATATACAATGCTATATATACAATACGCTTTCACCTAACCGGAAATAGTTTTAAACTAATAAGTAAACCAATAACTTCCTAAAGCTTAAGACAATACAAAATCAGTAAAAATAGCATCTTATTATTCGCATCGACGATACAGAATACCACGAGGCAAGCGTCGATTGCAATGAGCATGGCACCCTGTCCATATCTAAAATATGTAAAATAACAGATACGTTTATATAATCTTTGTTTCATTATGTAGCAATGCATATTATTACTACTTTAACATATTAACTCTCCACTAGGCGCACTTAAAGTGTTTCAATCCATACACACGTGGCATCTATCAGCTGCATTATCTTATATTTACGTTTGAAACTGATTTAAGCATTCTATTTGTAAAAGTTTACACTAAAAGGTAAAGTTATATTTATAAAAAACCATAATGTTACTGAAACTCTTAATTTTTTTATTATATGAGGAATATTATAAATCCAGCAAAATATAGATTGTTACGAAAGTAATAGATCGAATCACCTATTTAGCAGTATCACCTAAACATTCAATGGATATTAGGGAAAATTATAAAAAATAAATGAGCTGTAATGTGTGGAAAGAATGGAAGGAAAACAGGAATGCGGCCCAAAAAGGTAAACATAAACTAGTTCCACGTTTGAATTCGTATAGTGAAATATTAAAAAAAATACAAGAGAATTCATATATTCTTTGAAAGCCATCTCAATGAGCAGAACCTTTCCCCCCTGATTGGCAGTATATTAACAACTAAGCCTTTGCAAGTCCCCAAATGTGAGAGCCATTTTAATGGTGGCACCATCTAGTGGCAGCTATCGCTACCAAATCTGGACGCTTGAATTCATTTAATTAAAGCTCTCGTCGGACTCTAAATATTGCCGTATTTTAATTTGGACTAGGGTACCAAAGCCGAGAGGCTCTATAGTTTCAACCTTTTTTAAATTTTAAATTTCTGTTACTGCATAATATTTTGTTGAAGAACTGTTCTAGAATATTTGACTGAAGAATGTTATATACAAATAAAACGAACCTTTAAAGGTTACTAGTGGGTTTCTATTTCTTTATCTGCATCTCTCATAAAGTTTTGGTTTTTCCGAGTGTGTTTGGTACGCTGATCCCGATCAATATAGCCACGCATTGGAATTTGACTTCTTCAATCTGTAAGTAAAACATTTAACTTAAAAAAAGGTATATTTAAAAACGTCCCTTTATCTCAATTGCAATGAGAAGGTTTAAGAATGACGCCCTTTCATAGAAGAAACCAGCAAGACGGCAAAGAAACAACCCAGGCGACAAATGTCATCAATGCTTTGTCCTTCCTTTCGGAACGTTTTTAAATTGATGATCATGAAAGTTTTAAGACATTGGCTCTAATCTTAAAAAGACTTATTAAACAACAACAAAAAACTATTTATTCTTTATTTAACAATTTCATAAAAAAAAAGAATTTCTGAAAAGAATTCAGTTTAATAGTTTTTAAATCTCTGTATATAACCATATATGCGATGTATTACGATTAGAATTCGGTATATACTTAATTTTTAAATGTCTTGACGAATTATGATTAATAATCACTGAAAATCATTAACAGCCATACGCACAGAATTCGTTCTTCAAAACCATCCACTTGCTATACAAGAAAATTTTATAAGTAATGTTTGAATTCTATAATCATATAAGACGTAACATATATTTGTTGAAATAAATAAATTTCTTCATAGAAGATATGGATCGAAAAGACCAATGTTTCAAAACTATTCACAATTTTCATTGAAAGATCTCAGAGTCGTTCTGACGGGGTATGTACCAAAGATAAAACTATAATTACGAGACTTCCAAAGAGATTTGACAGATATAATTATTACGAAAAAAAAGTAGGATATTTTACAATAATACTTTATCGTGATACACAAGCTAATGTAAGAGCTTGGTATGGCAATAAGAAATGGGATCCCGAAGAAAAACGGTTACGAATTGTCGAAGCTACAACAGCTCATAATCGTGAAAACATTTGGTCATCTTTCATTGAAATCAAGTCTTATCCACCTCCAAGTAAAATACTGGATGAAGTAAATAGAGATAAACTAATCAGTCTACTGCATTTCTTACAAGAAGTCATAATGAAAAGAAGAAAAAGAAAAATAGCTAATTTAAAAACAAAATGCAAGTCAATAAGTCATTCAACAATATCTGCATTACGAGAACGAACATTTTCATCACAGCCATTCCGAAGCCCTAATGTATTTCTTCGTAGAAGATCTGGATCGAAAAGACCAATGTACCAATGTTTCAAAACTATTTACAATTTTCATTGAAATATCTCAGAGTCGTTATACTTTCCATTCACAGTTTTCGTCGCATCCCCATGCCATAGCGATGATTTAAATGCAATGGCAATGTCCTCTTTGATGCGGCGATACGACCTTGAATATAAACCGTACAAATAATTAGGATGAATATTAAATTTAGTGTATGTTACTTTAAACAACATATACTTTAAGTAAGAATTGTGTTACTTTTCTTTTGTATTTGGAGTTTACTCCTTAAATTCAAATTCATATAAAGTCCCAGATATAGAAATTTTATGAAGAGTGAAATTTTTGTACACGTGTTAACAAAAAAAAAAAGCGTAATGCTGTTTTCTACATAAAACGTTCAGAGAAAAAGTGATCGATTTAAAACTGTTATTTAAAACAATAGCAATTATTCTTTTACTTTAATAATTGTCTTTTAGGACATTTGATCTTTTAATAATTTTTCCCCGTTTTCTGTGTACAGTTTTTAACAAAATATTGTTACATCAATAAGAAAAAGGCAGAATAGGAAGAAACTGTGCCAGCCGCAATATTATGGAATATATAAAGCAATTATTGAACTTTAGATCGATTTTTCCATCCTAATATTCAGCCCGATTCCATTTCCTCGTGACATTCACTTGTTTAGGCTACCAATACATTTTCATTTTTGTGAGATAGCTCTACTAAGAACAAGTGTTCCTGATTTGGGTGTAAGTGGATAGCGAAGTTTATGATCCGCAGTAATACAACGTACACTGTAACTTCCCCTTGAAGTTTTATTGCTCCTTCTACATTCATGAAAATGTGGGGAAAAAAACGAAAAAGAGGAATTTAATACTTTTTTAGTCCGTTATAAGAGCATGGAACATTAAATTTTTTTTTAATTCGAACTTTTTCTTCTTACACACTTTTATTTGTTTGACCTGTCTATAGAGACGGAATCTAATATAACGATACGGGACTGATACGAGGCCCCGTTAACGGAGAGAATGAATACATTTCAGACCCTTTAATTAGTATCCATTGAAGAGCAAGACTAATTCCTCAGCCACTTAATTCCAGCTTCAAATGTCAAATTCAAAGATAAATTCAACGATGAATAAATGATAGTTTATAAAACTAAAAAACTCACTTTTATTGTAGATTTAATTAAAACATGAAAAATAAATTATAGTTTAAAAAAAACTAAAAAACACGTTTTTATACTGAATGGAACTAAAAAGTAAAAAAAATAATTCTTAATATAAGAATAAAATGGTTAACGAGAAAATTAATGTCATTGGGGTAAAAACGTGGGTTGTTCTATAAATGTATCAATTGTTATAATTTCTAACTTCTATTCCGAAATGCTGAATTAGTGTAAAAATGTAGTACAAAGACCCAGCGCTTTTACCACAATGATATTAATTTTCTCGTTAATCATTTTGTTATATTAAGAATTATTTTTTACTTTTTATTAAACTTTAATTTATTTAAAAATTATATCCGGGATACTTATGAATTTAACCAATTAGACGTGTTTCACTCTTTCGCGAGAATTAGGCATTTAAATTTTCGTGAATCATTGTGCTATGAAATTTATGCTTATATTTTGACAAAGTTGGAAAAATATATAAAATTATTTGGAATCAAACATACATAATAATACAGTATTAGTTTTATTTGTGGTTTTTTTTATTTACAACAATGGATTAATTATTTAAAAACATTTGAAAAGCAGATCTTCATTAAATAAATGCGATGACTCTTTTTAACGGGAAAAAAAACTTTGGTTTTCAATGACTAATTTTTGATTCAGTAAGAACAAACAATTATTTTTCGTTGCTGTTGCAACCAGAGTTGCCATAATCATAACAGGAAAAAAACAAAAATGTGATACTAAGAAAGCTATAAACACATTAATTAAAAATAAAAAAAATGATACTAGATGTTATATTTAATAAATTTGTATTAGACCAAGCCACAAAGAAGTTTATGTGAGAATAGATTTATCGTTTAGATTTATCGCCGGATAGTATTTTGTAAGCTTTCAGTTTTATTTTAATCATCATGGCGAAATAATAATGTATCTAAGTAAACGTGAAATTTCTAAGCTGGTGAAACAGAGGAAAGTGATTTTTCGAGAATAAGCAACAGTAAATCTCACTATTGAGTTGACACTGAAATAGTATAGTATGTGTATAATGGGGTGGACAAAATAAGAGCAAGAGACTGGCAAAATGACATCAAAAGGTTGTCATCCCTGGAGCTTCAGGAAATATTTGTATATATGTTACCGGCAAAGCATGAAATGCCACATTCTATAAAATGCCTAGGCATTGTACAGACGTTTTCAGGCAAAGTATGATATATGAGATTTATTACATACTTTGCCTGAAAACGTATGATGTATGAGATTTATTACATACTTTGCCTGAAAACTTATGATGTATGAGATTTATTACATACTTTGCCTGAAAACGTATGATGTATGAGATTTATTACATACTTAGCCTAAGCGGTGTACAGAATGCCTAGGCATTCTGTAGAATGACCAAAATTGTTTAGGAAAAGTACAAGAAAATGTCAAGATACGGCTATTTTTTCAATAACGTACATTCCTATAAATGCAAATGTTATTCTGAAAAATAATGAGACTGCCACTTAAAAATATTCAAAATATGTAAAGGAAAATGAAAGTTGTACCAAACAAAATTTATGTTTTTCTTATTAAGGAAAACAAAACTTATACATAAAAAAATAAGAAATTAAAAATAATCTACTTGCTGCAATGTTGTAGGCTTGAATTACATTTTGAATTCCATTTCATTATTTCAGGCAAAGACAATTCTTATGTTGGTATTTTGTTTTACACATACATTTAACGAATTCTTGGCCGCTTTCATTGGACTGAGCAATTGCAACTGACGGGAAAGGAATTTCATGGTTAAAAATATCTTTAAGTCTAAGCAAGTTCTTAGGGCATAAAGTATATACATATATTTATTGTGATTTCATGACTCTATGATATTCATATCACAGAGTTTCAGAAGAGGATAAAACAAGGGACCCGGAGAGCATAGATCGTATAGTCTCAGCAGAACTGCTGGACAAGACTCTGGATATTAGATTGCATGAAATTGTAAAATATGCAATTATTCACGGACCTTGTGGTGTGTGGAACCCCACAAGGTAGTAAAAAAGAAATCTTAACATTCCCATTGACGATCGCAATGCACGCAAAGATGGCAATGTGCTTGAAACCCCGTTAATACTTCAAAAAAATATAGCAAAAAAAAATTGTTGGTTTCACACAAGAAAACATTGAAATGAAGAATATATTGTTTCTATCTAAACGGTAAAAGTAAGTGTAAATCAAAGAATCGGACGAAAACCACAACAGAGTGACATAATAATAATATTTTCAAAATTTACACTTGATATTCTTAATAGAAATAAAAATGCAATTTTTCAAAACATATTTTACTTTCATATTCAGACCCAATTCTGTTTTAATTATCTGGAAATATTACTCATCTTCTAGTCGCAAAATATTTCTTCACGAATTTGACTTGCTCGATTAAGTTTAAATGAACTACCTTAAAATTCAAATTTGGTTTCCATTCACTTCATTCAAAGAGTTTTTAAGCAGGCTGATTTATTTTTCTTAACACCAAAATTAAAGTGGAAAAGGAATCCACATAACATGAATGTCCCTCAAGGTTTCACATTTTGAAACATTTCGCTTTTGATAAAGCAGAGATTCAACAATCTTCGTGAAACGTAATGTAAAGGTCAGTTTTTGGTGATATAAAAGATCATAATATATGATAATTACATGAAAAAATATTGAAAAAAGTCTTCAAGCTAACTAACTCCACAGAACAGCCTTCATGCTATTATATTTAGTTATTACAATTATTTTATATGTTTTATATTGCGTTGTGAGACAACATCATTGGACGTTTAAGTGTATTTGAAATGCCGGACTTGCTAATGTTAAATTATGAATTGGTATTTTTGTAGTTAAAAAAATGGTTTACAGTTAGTGGTTAATAGGTGATTAACATAAAATTCTAAATTAGTACAAGGACTTAATTTTAATACATCTTCCAATCAGTAGACCATGGTAAAATAACATAGAAAAACCTGTAGCATGAAAACACAAGTACCCAAGATATTATTTAAAAATTGACAAGCTTTGTGAATGAAATGAGTACTTAAGATCATTTAAACAAACCCAGAGCCTTCATTGAAATCTGTTATTAATATTACGAAATTATTCTTCAACAATTTGTATTTTTCAAATGCCTGATCGTTAACCATTAGATCACCAGACAAGTTAAATTAGTCTTCGAGAATTACAAATACAGTATATAAAACAGTAATCGAAAATTGCATGTTCTGTGCAACATGAAATCGGCAATTCATAAACAACATGACTGAACCGAAACAAATTCATGTTATGACAAATATGGATACATTTTTAATTGATGTACATGAAAGTTCTAGAATTTTGACTCTAACCATAACAAATAAAACATCAATTAAATGTACAGTATTGCTAAAATGTAAATGAAATTATAAAGATGTAAGAATTGCACATTTGGGAAATGATAAACTTTGTAACTCATAGAAGATAAGATGGAATACCAATAAGAAGACAATCAAATTTATTACATTTACATCTGTTTGTGTACAAGTGGAAAAAAATCACGAGATGAGGGAGATTGATTGCTTATAGCATATAGATTAAAATGTACAGACATATTGAATTTATAACAAAGTAGGCGATTTAGAATAAGGGTGATGACAAAAATGACAAATTCTTTTCATGGGGATCATTTTAACTTTTTCTTATTCATCGGAAATGATGCCCCTGAAATAAGAAAATCTCGTTTACATAAAAAACGGAAAAAGACAGGAAAACTGAAACATACTGGAGTTGAGACATCCGATAGTGTTTGCCAAAGGTCTAATACGGCACATAGAAATTGAGACACCCGTACTCATTTAAAGCAGAGGATCCTTTTAACTAAAGTGATACGAATGTACATAAATTTTATTGATGATAAATAAAATATTAATCTCGCATGATGTAACGTCTACATTTGAATATTTTTACGTAACACAAAAAAGATGTATTTATAGATTACGACATATAAAAAATGTCAAGAAATAGAAAATCTATCAAAGATGAGCAGATCGTGATTGAGAAAAGAAAAACAGAAAAAGATAGAGGAACCATTTTTCACGCACTCATGTAGGTCACTGGATATGGGATTTTCATTTTCCGAAAGAGGTGCTTCGTAAATGGAATCTGTCAACCATTGCTACAACAGGCTGCTAACCTTTTACCTCTAGACATCCTTTTTTTTTTGTATTAATTTTCGCGTTACTTTGTACTGTAATTTCGTTGATAAGGAAACAATCTTTTATTTAGCATAAAAAATCTAGAATTAAACGAAAAGTTTGAGGAGTTCAGCATAAGATAAAAATAACAACTAAATCAACTAAGGTGAAAGATGAAAAAAGAAAATTAAGAACACTTAACTTGTGTAAAAAAAATCCGTTAAATGCCAATCTAGAACTCAAACAAGTATCAAAATTTCCAAACGTTTAAATTTAGTGAGTCTCACATAAACGGCAAGCATAATTTTGAAACGTATTATAAATAGTATTAGCAATTATTTGCATTATTAAAAATGAAAATCATTTGATGAAACAATCTAATAACTGAAGCAAGTTAACCAATTATGAATGCAATGATATTATTCATAATTGAACTATTCATCTCATGTATTAAGTATGCAGAAATCATTTTTTAATATTTTGATGTTAAAAAAAATTTACATGAAAAATATCAGAGTATTTGTATATGACACGCAAAGACAGACATGAAAATACTTATATACAAATTACTGTTTTTTATTCCTCTTTGTGTATTTCAATAACATAGCAACACATAAAGAGCTGTGGGAACAATTGCTGAGCCGCTTTAATGAATGAAAAGCATGCCAATATTGAAGTTTTCCTTCTATCTCTTGCTCTGTTTACTTTACTGCTCGTATTCACGACAAGAGCACTCAATTTTTTTTTCTTATGTATTTTTCAGCTTAATGATTCGGGTATTTCACAGATTAGTAGTACAGGAAAATCGAGCTCTGTACGTATATTGTATTTCTCATGAAATACGTCAAATCTGCTATTGAAGCGAATAAAACATTTCATCTGGCCTTGGGTAATAAGGTCTTAAATCAGACAACATTTTTTTAATTGACTTAGTATTTTAAGTCGAGTATTCTTGATTTGAAGATAACAAATATTCTGGAGTATCAAGCGTTGCTATAACAAGAAGGAAATGTATAAAAAATTGGAAACCTTGTGCAATGTACCAAATAGAAAATATGGAATGGGAAAAAGTGGTAAGGATCAAATGAAATCAGTGTTTATAACAATAAAAAATAATATTCTCCATTTGTAAATTTGCACAACACATGATTCAGTATTCTACAGACATAAGCCACCATACATGCCAAGAGGGAAGTCGTTGATTGTAACTACCCGTGAACTTGCAGATAATGTTGGGGTCGGTTGTAGTGTTTTCCAAGTAACTTTAATAATTATTTGAACATTTAGAGCATTGCTTCCAAAAAATTTCTGTACATAGCTGTTTTTCGAAAACTTTTAACACACACATTGACAAAAAAATTAGCACACCAAAAAATAATTGAGGGATCGTAACGAAACTTGGCATGAAGATACATGCCGGGGTGATATGAAAATAATTAAAAATGCAGCGTGATTACCGCATTGCTTATAGCCGGTATAGGGCGTTTAACGTCGTTCTCCGTGGAGTATAAAACATATAACCAAAGCTTGTTTGAGTGTGCTGCATCGTTTACAAATGATCGTTTACAGAGGAAGGGAACCCGGTCGTCTTTAGCGACGAATCAAGATTCAATCTCAGCAGTGAAGACAATCTTTTTCGTGTGGGGAGACCTCGTGGTGAACGCCTCAATCCTTTTTTTGCTTTACAGTGACGCACCGCTCCCACAGCTGGTGTATGGAATAGGGTGCCATTGCCTACAATACATGGTCACCTCTAGTATTGATCCGCGGCACCATGACAGCCCAGCGGTATGTCCATGACATCCAGCAACTATATGTGTTGCCACTCATGCAAAGGCTCTCATGAGCCATTTTCAACAAGACAATGCTCGACCCCACATCACGTGAAGGAGTGAGTGACTTTGGGGTTTAATGGCACAAGAGCCGTTTTTAGCTAAACTGAGCCAATTTTTTTTAAATGTAAAAATCCACCACCTACATACATAAAAGCCCACTTCATATAAAGAAATACAAAAACAACAATATTACAATGTTAAAAAAATTCAAAAGAATGTATACACTATCGAACAAAAAATTGACGCATCCCTAAGAAAATGTTGGAAAATGCGCATGTGCAGTACATGTTTCCTGATAAAACATGTCATATATTCTAGAAAAAGACTTCGTTAATATGTAAGTTGAAAGCATTTTCTTCAAAAAGATGCCTTTCCAAATGGTCAGTAATGTTTCATTGCACATTAGTGATAAACCAAAGATATTTTCTTCAGATTTTGAAGGAAATGATAGTGGGGGGGGGGGGGGGAATAAATGGTTCGGTTTCTATTCCCAGGTTGTTCTCCCGATGACGTCAACTATCGTTCAGAGATTATGAATGAAAAATACTTGTTATTAGAATCGTTTTGAAGACTGCCGTCCTTTTCTCCTTACATTAAAGTTAGACAAAAAAATGACTCTGGAATTTTATAAACCTTTCATTTCACCAATAGACGTCAATTGATTTACTAAATAGCTGTCATTAATCAGAAGAGCTTTATTTTAGTCCGATGCAAGATAAAGCCAAAATTAGTCCCAAGACAGCATTTTAGTATCCTCTTTACAGGACATGTTTCGAAATAAATCCTATCATCCATCCCTGGAATATGTCATTTACCTTCTACTCGAATATATTCTCTTTTAAAATGATTCTGTTCAAACTGCCCTTTTGTCTTGTTGACAAAATTAAGGAATTTTGCATTTTCTTACAAGAAACCACGAATTAACCAACAATGATTGCATTTTTCATACCCATTGTCATCTGTTCAATCATTTGCACGCAAAATCCTGGATTCCTGTTCATGAAAGCTCTACAACCATGAAACAATACATTCAACAGCAAGTATTCATTAAAAATTCAGTCTCCAAAAAATAAATATTTATAAAAATATGTCCTTAATTTTCAATATGAACAGCCTTGACAAAATGAATCACGCATTTATTAACGCATTTTTAATAACAGTTTTCATATTATTCTCACTTATGAAATTACAAGATCACCGTTTAATTTTGGTAATTATAAAATAAATAAAACTCATAATATAGTTTAAATACATCAAATATGATATTACAACATATTTAATCCAATTACATTTCAATAATTTTGAATAGTGCAATAAATGATTAAATTATCAAAAACATTAGAAAAAAACAAAAATACAAAAAGGTCACTGATATAAAATTTTTCAAAAAATAAGAAATTTAATATAATATCGGCAATTTCTTGAGAACGTTTAATATTTCAAATCAGTACGTGGTTTTGCTCAATTTTGGAACTATTGTGGTTTTTTTTTACAATGTCTACTTTCAATTCATTAGCACAGAAAAATTAATTATATATATATATACATATATACCAGCGAGGATGGACATCGTGACAGTATATTCTAAGTATTTTTCCTGTAGCGACTTGAATAGGGCCATAGAAAGTATTAAATTACTTAAAAATTATTTTTCTGGGAGAATTTAGATCCTTAGAATATTAGTACTGTCCCTACGAAATATCTAGTTAGCATCATCTGATAAATAATCGTAAATATCAAATGATCGTGCCGGATATTGGGAAGTATCCGTACGTTACAAGATTCTCACAAATATTTACATCATAAATAAAGGTTCTCCAAACTATTAATGATACTCTTTCCATTTATCAATTGAAACTTTCTTTGCATTCTTTCTTTAAGTCGTTAAAAAAAAGATTATAAACATCGATAATATGAAGATTAAATTTCTTTTCACATCAGAAAATATAATTTGTTTCCAAACATACCTCCACCTCAAAAATACATAAAAGCTGATTTCACCAGAAGAAAAATGAACTACTTATTTACAAATAATTGATATGGCCCACCCTCACATACGCTGAAATGGCTGAATATCGGACAGAAACAACTATCCCGTGTAAAGTCTGCGTAAAATTTTAATAAATATTACAAAACTTAACAAAAAAAATGAAGGTCATATTATAATGCAACGTAGAACTTTTAATACGAATATGATAGTTACGTAATTAAAAATCTCTAGACATGCCCAAAATCGATAAAAAAAGGTGGAGAGGAGAAAATATTTCCCATGGTATATAAACAAAGAAAGGGTCATCTTCTCATATAACTCAGCATTGGATGATAAATCAGATACATCTAGTTATTCCATTCCACGTCCATAAGAACCAAACTAGGGAAGCTAAACATTAACATAACCTCTTAGCTAAATCGAAATAAAAATAATAATAATTAATTTGTAGTTGCATATGTCACAGAATATAGCAGAACCAGGAGAAACAAATATACTTATCAAAGTATGAGATTCCATAACCTCTACTGTTATGAAATTTAAATTTCTTTAACGGCATGATGCTCTGTTGAAGAAATGTTCTCGAATGTTAGACTGAAGGATGTTATATACAAACACTACGAACCTTTAAAAATAACTAGTTGTTTTCTATTTCTTTATCTGCCTCTCCCTTTAAATTTTGGTTTTTCCCAAAATGTTTGGTAAGCTGATGACGAAAAATAAAGCCAGGCATTCCAATTTGACTTCTTCAATCTGTAAGCAAAACATTCATTTTAGAAAAAGGTAGTTTTCAAAACGTTTCTTAATCTCGATTTGAAAGAGAGGATTCAAGAATGACGCACTTTCTTACAAAAAAACCCAGCAAGACGTCAAAAAAACGACCTAGACGTGAAAGGTCATCAATGCTTTGTCCTTTCTCTCGGGACGTTTTTAAATTGATGTACATGAAAGTTTTAAGACATTGGCTCTAATCTTAAAAAGACTTATTAAATAACAACAAAAAACTATTTATTCTATATTTAACAATTTCATAGAAAAAAGAATTTCTGAAGAGAATTCGGTTTAATAGTTTTTAAATCTTTGTATATAACCATAAATGTGATCTATTCTATTAGAATTCGGTATATACTTAATATGTAAATAAATCTTGATAAACTATGATTGATAATCACTGAAAATCATTAACATCCATAAGCACAGAATTCGTTCTTCAATACCATCCATTTGCTAAATTTTACAAGTAATTTTTGAATTCAATAATCATATAAGACGTAACATATATTTGTTGAAATAAAAAAATAAAATTTTCCGCAGAAGGACAAGATCATCCATAAAAGGTTAGATTAAAGAGAGTCAGCAATAAAATAGTCCTCTCAATGTTGTAAAACCTAGCTCTTATTTACTGTATTCCAATGTTTTTCAAACTTTCAACACTTGCAACCAAATATTCAATCCTTGTTAATCGCACTCCATACAATAACGTATTAAATTTAATAATTCTATACTTAGACACGCTAAACCTACAATATGACTTTAACCTCTTTAGTGCCTCCAACAGTCAGCCAGTGCGTTAATTACTCTAGACGTACGCATACGTGTTTACGCAGTACGAGCTTTTCTGTGAACAGTAATCTTTAAAAATTTTCCGCAGGCTTTGGAATGCAATAAAATGTCTTTGACAGTGTTTGCGAAGGATTTACTTATTTCAGATGATATCCTTATTCATTCCTTTTCTAACCGCCTACATATTAGATGGCAGCATTGGGAATCTTATCAGGTAATTTTTAATCGGTATTTAAGGGATTAATTTTAAAAACGTACACATTAACAAGTAAATTGCTCATTTTTGTATATAATTTTATATATGACAAGTCCATCGGATCACTGATAACTATTAAACTTGTTCTTAACTAATTATTGTTATAAATTAGTTTACATTCTGTAGTACTGATATATTAATGTTTTACACTCACTTCCAAAAGTTAAGCACGGAGAGGAAAATGCTAATTTCCGAAAGTTAATCAGAATTGAAGAGGATGCAATTCGCTGCAGAGGAAGATGGAAGAATGCAAATATGTTAGGTAACAGAAAATCGTGCTTTCATGTCAAGAAATATGCAAAAAGGGCAGTCTTATAAAAAGCCAGCTTTATGAAGGGTTACAGAAGTTGATTGTAAGTGCTGATAGAAGGCGTTTAAAACTTTCGTACTATTTGTTTTCAAGACATACGTGTTTCTAGGACTTCCAGAAAACGAATGGAAGATTCTGAGCGCTGGCGTGCTGTGGGGCGCATTGAAGCAGGACAGTCGATCACAGATGTTGCTCTTTTCTTCGGCGTTCATCATCCTGTGATTTCACGTTTATGGATACAATTCCAAACCATACAGACAGTTGCCCGAAGGCCTGTAGGTGGTCGCCCAAGGGTTGCAACCCCCGCGGTAGATCGGCATATTGCTATTGTAGCAAAGCGTAATCACAAAGCGACCTCCACACATGTGACATATATGGCTACAGCGTTCATTGGTAAGACTATATCTGCAGCTACTGTACGCCGAAGATTACATATGAATGGGCTGTATTCCCAGTTACCTCGTATTTGTGTTCCTCTGTCTGTCCAATCAAGAAGGAGACGTTTAAAGTGGTGCCGGGAACATGGCAATTGGACTGTGTCTACCTGGGACAATGCCATGTTTACTGATGAGTCAAGATTTGCTCTGGAGCCAGATGACAAGCGTATAAGGATATGGCGTAAACAAGAAACACGCAATCAGCCCCAAAACATCACGCATTCCAAGGCGGAAGCATTCTGGTGTGAGAAAGGATTTCATTAGGATTCCGCACAGACCAGAACATCCTTAAATGGGGTTCTGTGACAGCTGTCCGGTATCGAGATGAAGTCCTAGAACCCATTGTGAGATTGTACGCTGCAGCAGTTGGCCCTACCTTTGTTTTAATGGACGATAACGCCCGCCCCATAGAGCTGACATCGTCGATGATTATCTGGGAAGTAAAAGGATTGCGCATATGGCAAGGCCAGCATATTCACCCAAACTCAATCGTATTTAAAATCTTTGGGATGCTCTCGGCCACGCTGTATCTTCACGTTTCCCACCTCCAGCCACACTTATTGAGCTGGAAACTGCTTTACAAGAAGAATGGCGATTGCTTAATTCTGCGGTGATAGACCACCTAATTGAAAGCATGTTCAGAAGGTGTAAACTTTGTATACATATGAAGGGGGATCACATACCCTATTAATGTCCTTTTTTTCATGTTATGCTGTTTATTTTCACTTTATACATAATTCTGTTTAAGTCTCCAGTATGACATTATCTGATAACTTACAAAAATTTAATATTGTTTTCATTTCTGTTTATAATTATTGATTTTTTTTATGTATACATATATATGCTACTTTACTGCCAAATTTTGTTTCAATCAAATCAATATTTGTTGAATATTTTGCATTTTACATCTTCGTGCTTAACTTTTGGAAGTGAGTGTATATTGGTTTAAAGGTGGTGTATTTTGTTCCTTATTATTTAAGAATATATATTGCTTATTTACTTTCAGTAATTAATTAATATTTTAAAATTACCTTCTGCTTTCGATTTTTCAATATGCTCGCGCCCTTCTCGTGGGGTTATCACGCGCCTTTTTTCGGGAGCTCGCCACAGTTTGAGAATAGCTTCTCTATTCTACTATCCATTTTGTATTGACACCACTGAAAGCATGTTTCTAAAGATTTAAAGTAATAAAAAATCTTAAATGTTTTTACGATTTCACTTTTAATACAAAACTGAATTCAGAAGAGCACAGAATCTTAATAGTTTTTTCTTAAAAAAATTATAGTAATTACAGACAGATTTTAAGGTAAAATTTGAACATACTGTAAATCTATTTTGATGTATTTTGAGAACTTAAGAATTATATGCCACAATTTACTAAAACAAGTGAATGCATTACTGTTTCAATACCGCGTACAAAATTTCCCATTTTTCTTCTAGCATAGAGAAAACAAATTTACATGAATGTGGAAACTAATTAATAGGGGGAATATTTGACTATCATATTTTATTTTCAAACATTTTACTAACCATACTATAAATATAGCTTTTTATTACGTATTGAAATATATTCTCAATAAATCTAAAGAAAAACGTTTCTAAAAAGATTGGACGTCCTAACAATAACCATTCATGTTTTCATTCTTACTGAATACCATTCCAAATAATAATACGGATGAAAGTCTGCTGAAAACTTACTAAATAAAAGCTAATGCGTTACTTCTTTGATATCATTAAAATATGTTCAGTGCATTTAAGTAAAAGTGAGTAGTTTTCATTTGTATTTGTATTGTGGCACAAAGTATTCTGTTCAGTATAATCTTGGAAATGTAAAAAAGCAGTTTTCTTATTATTGCGAACTGGAATGCAAGGCTCGAAATTTTGCAGAAAACGAGAAGTAATTGGACTGTAGTAATTAAGCAGAGATTTTTGATCCTCACTCAACATGAATATATCAAATCTGAAGCACTGTTACTCACAGAAAGTTTTGTATGTTTCACTCCAAATATTTATTTGTCAGTGACCAAGAGAATAAAATCGCATGCATTTTCTTAAAAGGACTGAGATCAAAGATGAGTATGAATTTGAATTTTCCAACGCCGAAATATCTTTCGTACATCTTAAGATTGAATCATCTGATGTATCATTCGATTAATGTATTCATGATGTATTGATGCATGATTCGATTTGATGTATTATTTGAGAGATTCTTTGTTTTAGTGCTTAGCAGTCAGATTTGTTGTTTAGGCAGCACTGAGAAATTACTTTCTACATAGAAAAATAATAAAACCAAGGTTACAATATGAAATAATATAACAGGGATCCTAAACAATAATTAAATTCCTTAAGCCAAAAGGGTAAATCATAATAAAATATTGTAATGAATTTCTCGAAAGGATAAAATAACCTCATTACCTCTGCAAAAATAGAAACGGGAATACGAGTATGTTTACGCTTTTATAAATCTCTTTACACACCCAGGATTGATAAAATGTTTGTAAGAAGAAGAACAATTTGCATGCGACTTTTGATGAGCTTTTGAAAACACAAAGAAAGTGACATCTAGTCATAGAACTCATGATTGGATAATAAATGCAACATGCACTTCAATTTAATTCCAATATGAATCGTCCTAGGAAAATTGGGAAGTTCATCATAATTTATAACCAAATCAAAATAATTTTAGTAATAAGAAATTAGTTGTTATATGTCTTATAACCATTGTTATATAGTATATAGCAGCAGAAGAAGAAACACATACACTTATCGTATTCTTGTTTCAAGTCTCTTTAAATGAGATTTAAGTAGATGGTTTTTTTATTGTCGGAACCTCAAATACTGTCCGAAACATCCTAAAACGTAGTATTTTACTTATTTGTCTTGAAAAGGTATAACTAATGTATTTCCGGATTTTGGATATGAATCTTCGAAATATTTAACTAATGCAGCGCTTTACGAATGAGTTTAAAAGTCATGACCTGAGAATACCTATCACATTCTGCCTTCTATGAAAATAAAGACCTACAAACTCAGTACTTTACCTAACTTTCAAATAATTTTGTTACATATGAATAAAATTGTTCACAGATATCTGGTTATGTTTTACAAAGAAGGTTACCTCATTGACTGAAGTAACATCAAATCTTAAAATTCAGATATGTGCTCTCCAGAATCCCTTATTCTGTTCTAAGCAACTGGCATATAGGATTCAGTTTTTTTAAGTTTCAAAAAACAATACTATTTCAATGTAATTATTCTACATCATATTTGTGCCACAATGTATTTTTTTTTTGGTATTAAATTTTGCAGCAAAAAAAAAAAAAAAACGAAGTTACAATTTACGTACTTTCACAAGTCACAAATTTTTAAGTACATTTGCTTTTCAAAATCTCCATCAGCAACCCGAATGAGAGAACAAAGAAATAGGTGATAAATTTAGTTCGTGTTATTCAAAACAGTAACAGGACTACAATAACACGTTGATAAAAAAATTTAAAATAAAAATCCGTTTTTATGTTCCTGCTCATGGGGACTATTTAACTTTTCCTTATTCACTAGAAATTCTGCCCCCTAAACAGGGGAAAAAAAGAAACTCGTTTACATGAAAAACGGAAAAAGAGAGGAAAAAAGAACCATCTCGGTGTTCAGACACCCATTAGTGTTTCTCAAAGAGCCAATTAGGCACATGGAAATTGAGACACCCGTACTACACTAATGAAGATGATCCTTTTAAATAAAATGATGAAAATATACATAAATTTTTTTGATGATAAATAAAATAATAATCTCGTATTATGTAATACCTACATTGGAATACATTTGAATAATTCAATAAAGATGAATTTATAGTTTCCATCTAAAGAAAGACATGTCAAAAATGTCAAGAAAAAGAATATCTAGCAAAGATGAGTAGATCGCGATTGAGAGTAGGAAACAAAAAATGTAGAGGAGCAATTTATCTCGTACTCATGAAGGTCAATGGATATGGGTTTTAATTTTCTAAGGAGCTGCTTCGTAAATGGAATCTGTCAACAGCTGCTACAACAGACTGCTAACCCTTCACCTCTTGACATCCTTTTTTAACTATTGATTTTCGTGTCACTTTAAACTGGAACATTATTAGTAAGGAGAAAATCTTTTATTTTAGGATACAAATTGGATAATTAAACAAAGTTGGAAGAGTTCAACACCGGATACAAAATTAAAATTAAACAAACTAAGGTGAAACACCAAAAAAGAAAATTAAGAGCACTTAACTTATGTAAAAAAATCCATTATAAATACCAATCTAAGAACTCAAAGAAGTATCAAAATTTCCAGACATTTAAATTTAGTGAGCCTCACAATAACGACAAGCGTAATTTCAAAACGTATTATAAATGGTATCAGCAATTATTTACAGAATGAAAAAGAAAACCATTTGATGAAATAAAATCATTTAATGTAGTTATACAAGGATGAAATTAATGATATTATTCGTAATTAATTTATTCACATCTTATTTTTAACTGTGCAGATATCATTTTTTTAATGTGTTTAAGTTAAAAAATTTTTTGCATGTAAACTATTAGAATATTTGTATAGATAAAAAGTAACATGGAAGTAGTTATATACAAATCACTGCTTTTTATACCATTTTTTGTATTTATATGACGTAGTAGACTTAAGGAGCTATCGGAAAAATTGCTGGACTGCCTTAAGGTATGCATATACCAATAGAAATTTTTCTGCAATCTTGATCTACTTATTTTACTGCTCGACTTCACGACGTGAGCACTCAATTGTGTGTCTTCTTACGAATTCTTTTCTGTGTTAATGATTTGGACATTTCACGAATTAGTAATTAAAGAAATCCAGAAGTGTACCCGTATTTTATATTTTCAATGAAACACGTCATATCCTGTATTGAAGCAAAAAATATATATATATATATTTCATAAGACTTTGGACAAGAGGGTCTCAAATCAGACAACAGGTTTTTAACTGTCATTTTTTTACGGCGAGTATTGTTCATTTGAAGATAATAAATATTCCGGGGAATCAAGCATTAGCTGTAACAAGAAGAAAATTTTTAAGAAAATGGGAAACCTTGTACATTGTACCAAATAAAAATATGGAATGGGAAAAAGTGATAAAGATGAAATGAATTCAGTAATTATAAGACTAAACAATAGTATTCTCCATTTGTAAATTTGCGCAACACATTATTGAGTACTCTGCAGACATAAACCATCCTACACGCCATGAGGGAAGTCGTTGATTGTAACTACCCGTGAACATGCAGATAATGTTGGAGTCGGTTATAGAGATTTCCACGTAATCTTTATAAGAAGAATGATTGTTTAGAGCAAAATTCAAAATATTTGTTATACTTTGTTGTTTTTTTAAATGTTTTAATTTTCTACATATGTTTATTGTAAATGCATTGATATATGCATTGATTATACGTATGCATTGATATTACATATGCATTAATCTCAACGATGTATTTAATAATTAGAAAGAAAAAAATAGAAAAAAATAATTTCTTATAATCAGCCACGAAACCTGAGTAATTTAAAGAACATATGCGATTACTAACACACGTTTTTTTCCCCGTGAAAATACAGGAACTAATTGCAATAATGAATGGATAAGAAAATAATGCATACTTAATTCAAGATAATCATGCGATTTGAGGCTGAGTTCCTGACTGGAATAAGGATGTGAAGAATGCTTTTTCGAGAAATCCGTTGAAAATCCCCCCACATCTAAATACACAAAGCCCTCTTTAAATCAAGAATTACAAAATCAACAATAATACAAGATTTAAAAAAAAACATAATCAAAAAACGCATACACAATCGGAAAAAAATTGACGCATCGGGAAGAAAATGTCGGAACAGAGAGAAACTGCGCATTTGCAGCACATGTTTCAGGACAAAACCTGTCATCTAACCTAGGAAGACTTACTTCATATGTAGGTTGAATACATTTTTCTTCTTAAAAGGTGCTGTTCCAAATGTTCATTTTCCTTGAAGATAGAAGTCAGGAATAATGCGTCGACACATAACCATTGGAAACAAGCACGCGTGGCTAAATATCCAAATTTTTTATAAAAATTAACTATTATGATGATTCTTATATTAGTGATAAACCAAAGATATTTTCTTCATATTTTGAAAGAAACGAAAGGGGGGGAGGATAAAAAATAGTTCGTGTTTATTGCGATGTTGTTCTCCCGATGGCGCCATCTGTTGTTCAGAGACTACAAAGGATTTCGAATAAAAAATACTTATTTCTGTCGTTCTGAAGACAGACCTCCTTTCCTCCTTACACTAAAGTTAGACAAAAAATGACTCAGGAGTCTTATAAACTCTTATTTCACCAATAGACGTCAACTAACTAATTTAACAATTGTCATAAATCAGAAGTGCTTTATTTTAGTCCGATGCAAAATGAAATAAATATTATACCCAAGCCAGCATTTTGGTATCCTCTTTGCCGTGCATGTTTCGAATTAAAACCGCCATTCATACCTGGAATGTTTCATTTACTTGATACTTGAATATATTCTCCTTCAAAATGTTTCTGTTCAAATTGCTATTTTGTATTGTTCGGAGAATTCAGGAATCTTGTTTTTTCTTACAAGAAAGAATGAATTAACCAACAATGATTTTCTTTTCCATTCTCTTTGCCTTATGTTAGAATCAATTACACGCGCAAAAACCTTTGATTCTTGTATATGAAAGTTCTACAACTATGAGACCATAAGCAAGTCCTCATTAAAAATTTAATCTACTAAAAATAAATATTAAAAAAAGAAAGGTATAAATATAAAATATGAAGCACTCTGACAAAATGAGTCCCGCAGTTATAGTCATAGGCATTAATTTAATGATATTCATAATTATGACTCATTATTTACTTTCTCGTTCATATATATGGAGAAAGTACGAATTATAAACATTGGAAACCATACATATTGCTTAATATTTTGTTTGTCAGAAACCAATATTAGGATAATTTTCGTTTCAATCAGATTCAAATTATATTGATATTTTGAAATGGGATGTCCTACTCTGAGATTCATATGATTTCGAATATTTGCTTAATTATATTTGTGTGATAATTGATCCCTCAGTTCTCCACAAGAATGCAGCACCTTCGACCCTAATACCTCATGCAGCCGCAGATCACAAATATAGACGGGAGTTGGACCGGAAACTCTCGCGCAGGAGAGACGTCTAACCGAGGCTCTCGAGGAGAGACAAACTGCCAATTGTCTGATCGCGAGTAGGCCACCAGACATACCATAAACATACGCGCGTGCTGTTCATTCTCTACAACTCTGGAAAGTTGAGATGTAAACTTTTTTTGTAAGTATTACATTCATGAACCTGTCATACCTCATCTTCACCAAATAAACGGATATTCTGTTATTCAAGTGGTGTGTTTGTGTAAACCAACCCAGCACACCCCACACCTGGGGGCTCGGAGCCGAAGAAATCTACATTGAAAGGTACTGTGCAATTTTTATTTAAATTGAAAAACGAGTTTCTTAAACAACTTAAGAAAATGCGATTTAAAATTAATATCCGAAGAACTTGGAGAGACTGTTCCTGACAATACAAAAATTTTCGAGATTAAGAAATTAATTGAAATTAAGAAATTAATTGAAATTTCAGATGTGTTTCAAACGGACCAGGAGTTTGTTCGTGGTACCGTCAAATCTATCGTTGAGGATCGGACGACTAAAGCTGCTAATGAACAAGCTAGGTTAGAGCTTGAAAAAATTAAATTGCCTCAGCTCGAGAAGGAGATAGAGCTAGAAAAAAATTAAAAAAGCAATCATCGCCTTGTGAACGAGTGAACGCGCAGCTTAGTGTTGAGAGTTTTATAAAAAGTATAAAAACACTAACCATTGCTTTACCTGAGAAAACAGAAGCACTGCATTTGTTTTTTATCTCTTTAGAAAAAGCATTTGCTACCAAAGAAGTCCCGGTAGGTTTACAGTCAGAGATATTAATTAATTTGCAAGGAGTTAAAGCTAACAACATTTTAATATACGGAAATGAGAAAGATTTAACTAATTATAAAAAATTAAAAGAGTTATTTTTAGCTGAATTCCAGCCGACACCAAGAGAATGCTTAGGTAAATTTAAAAATGCTAGACGTTCGCCGAATGAATCTCATATTCATTTTGCGTCGAGATTAACCACAACATTTGATTATTATTGTCAAGTGCGAGAGGTGCAAAAAGAATTTAAAAAGTTATGCGATTTGATTGCTGCAGATAAATTATATGAGACATTAGATTTTAAAACCAAGGAATATATAGGTGTTCGGGAAGGCAAAACTTGGTTTAACCCTACGCAATTAGGTACGGTAACGCATCACTGAGAGATATTTTTTTTCAAATCAGGTTACGCCGTTAGATGAGGAATATAAACCTGCTAAACAGCTTAAGTAAATGCAAGGTTTCCTAGGTCTCTCAGGATATTTCAGAAGATGTGTGTCAGGTTATTCTACAATCGTGAAACCCTTAAGTGACATGCTTCGTATTGGTGTAGAATTCCAATATGGTCCAATGCAAAGGCAGGCATTTGACAAACTGAAACAACTTATGTGTGAAAGCCCGTACAACACATTTTCCAACAGGGCAAACAACTTGAACTACTGGATGAAGAATACCTGAACTCCATGCTTCGAGAGAGAAAGGATATGTGGGAAGAAGAAAAAAAGAACATCTTGAAAATGCAGGAGGAGAATCAACGACAGTACAATCGACGTCGTAAACCTGCTTCACGTTACAAAATCAATGACTTAGTGGCAATAAAAAGAACTGAATACGGAGGAGGTCTGAAGATTAAACCCAAGTTTTTAGGACATTATAAAGTGGTCAAGACAAAGCCAAATGATCTCTACAACATAGTAAAAGTAGGATCTCATGAAGGGCCAGCAGCAGCATTTACTTCAGCTGACCACAGGAAGCCTTGGACTGAAGATGTAGCCTGAGTTCACCTTTTTCAATGCTTTTCAACAGTCTTTCATTTTATCTTTTTCTTTTCAGATTTTTTCGTATCATTTCATGTTCAGCGTTCGGAGACCTCACAAGTCGATGACCGAGCGTTGTGGGAATTGATTCTCAGTTCCCACCAGAATGCAGCACCTTCGCCCTAATACCCCATGTAGCCACAGATCACAAAAACAGACGGAGTTGGACCGGAAGCTCTCGCCCAGGAGAGCGTCTAACCGAGGCTCTCGAGGAGAGACAAACTACCAATTGTCTGATCGCGAGTAGGCGATCAGACATACCATAAACATACGCGCGTGCTGATCATTTTCTACAACTCTGGAAAGCTCAGCTGTACCTTTCTTTGTAAATATTACAATCATGAACCTGTCATACCTCATCTTCACCAAATAAACAGATATTCTGTTATTTAAGTGGTGTGTTTGTATATATATATATAAGTGAGTATATTTTTTATCAGAATACTCAAATAATTTTATAGAAGGGTGTGCTATAGTTTTTAAATGTCTTGAGATTTTCGTCATCATATTTATGGGAAAAACATAGAAAACTTCATTTATTTATCGTCAAACATCATAAAATTTTTTAAATTGTATTTGACATTTTTACTTTATATTTAAAATAAACAGCATTTTTACATCTACATTTCACCTAATAACCTTGAAAAGAATGAAAAAATGCCACTACTAGAAATTCACTTATAAACATCTACATTTTCTCTCTACAATAGTTTTATTTTTTCTCTAGGAATTTGACTATCGACAGAAAAAAAAATCATATGCTCTACGTTAGTACTCCCCAACCCCACAACGACGACTGATTCCTTTTCATAGATTAAATCAAAACAGATCACAAACGGAACATTGAATTATTTCCATTTTATTGATTGATTGTCATTAGTAAGAAATTAGTCCACGAGCTCCATTTGTGAACAAATCAGGGGGTAGTAGCAAGTCTATTAAGCAGATCAATTGCTGGACATTTCAAATGACGACAGCCTTAATGCCTGAGACAACTACTTGGCAGGTTTTCTGGTTGGAAGTCACGGTGCAACCTCTGACATTGATAACACACTTCTTAAACCGCTATTTTCTATTTTAACAACCTATCTGGGTGAAGTAGGATTTCTGACAGCAACAACAACCAAAAAAAGAAATCAAACCAATGAAAGAAAACAACGGAATAAATTAGACTTTCTCTGCACAGTTTGCGTTTTATTGTCTCCAATCACCTCCGAATGGATCCGTCTCTTTGCAAAGAAAGCTATGGATTTTCTATGATTTAGCGTTCTAAAGGCATAAAAGGTTAAATCAGTTTATGTTAATTTTTGGTGTAAATGTATTTTATTCTGAAAGCATATTCAGAAAATAAAATTATTCAATTCAAACATTAACAATATAAACAATGAACTCAGCCCCCGACCCTGGAGTGTCGCAATAAAATTATGAAATGATGAACGGTTTTTAGTAATGAAAAAGTTGCGGAGCACTACTCTACGGTAGAATCAGCACTCGAGGCAACAGTCTTATATCTTGTGAGACTTAAACCACTAACTTTCTGCTTTGAAACTCCCTTGAGCCACTGAACTACGGTGAAACTACAAAAACGAAATTTCACTAACGCGCTTCGTTATAATAATGATTTAAATGTAGTGTACCATGAGATTAGCATCAACCTTCCAAACACTACATAATAGAAATCAATCAAAATGTTAAATCAATTTATATTAATTTTGGTGTAAATGTTTTTTATTCTGAAGGAACATTCAAGAAAAAT
Organism: Trichonephila clavata; assembly: GCA_019973975.1. Lineage (NCBI taxonomy): Eukaryota > Metazoa > Arthropoda > Arachnida > Araneae > Nephilidae > Trichonephila > Trichonephila clavata. The sequence goes on along the minus strand of BMAO01018818.1, from coordinate 153 downwards.
AAAGATTAAATTATTCAATTCAAACAATTTACAATATAAACAATGATCTCAGCCCCAACCCGGAGGCTCGCGATAAAATTATAAAATGATGAATGGTGTTTAGTGATGAAAAAGTTGCGGAGCATTTCTCTACGAAAGAAACAGCACTCGAGG
>BMAO01018817.1:0-92790 GCA_019973975.1 Trichonephila clavata | reverse complement strand
TATATAAATATATGTAACAGAGAGGGTGGTGTCTAGGGGTATGTTGAATGAAAGAGAGACGTTAAAGTTTTAGGATATTTAATGACATCTACAGGTTGTTAAACCTGACTAGGCGCGCGCTGCTGGGGAAAAAGTAAGTCTACTCCTTCTCCCGCTTACATCCGGGGTTTACAGAGAGTGGCGCTGGTGTCGCCTGAGCTTATACAACACTCGTCCATCCTGATGTGGTCGGCCCCGACCAGCTGGAAAATATGCAAGTAAAAATTATACAAATACTACAACTGAAAAGAAAAAAAAGATTAAACAAATTTTTAAAGTTCAAATTTCCTTGAGTATATAGAGGAAAAAAAGTAAAGTCATAGAGTTCTGGAAAGAAAAGTCTTAGGGATTATCCCATGGTTTCATCAGATCAGCAGATGTGGGATGTCAAATTCGGGCCTTCTTGTCTTCCTATTTTCTTTACATCGTACCTGTCGTTTGGACGAACTTTCACGACTTCATATGGGCCAAAATATTTTGGTCGCAATTTCACACCTACTCCAAACTGGGTTTTCTTGATTGCAATTCTGTCACCTTCTTTGTATTTTCTTGCTTCTTTGCGATGTTTATTGTAGTGTAGTCTACTTTGTTCTTGTAATTTCAGGATATTGGATTTGGCATCTTCTCTCATTTGTTGTTTATTCTGTAAAGATAATTGGAAATTTTCTTCCTCGAGAATGGCTTTGATTTTGATGTCATCTTTATTTTTCATTTTGACGCCTGTTAAAAGTTCAAATGGTGTATATTTGGTGGCTATGGAAACAGTGCTGTTAATTATTCGTTGAACTGATGATACGTGTTTATACCATTTATTGGGATCTTCAAGTTAAAGCTTTGTTAGGACTGGTATTAACGTTGCATGAATTTTTTCTACTTGGCCGTTCCCACGCGGTACACCTGTTGTGATTGAAATAAACTCGATATCTTCATCCTGACAAAATTTCTGAAATTCTGTAGAAGTGAATGCTGTTCCTTTGTCTGAAATTATTCGTCTGGGACTTCCAAAGGTTACTTGTTGTAATTTTAATTTGTCTAAAGCATCGTTAGCTGAAGGAGACTTTACAGGATAAATCCACAAAAATTTGGTGAAAGCGTCGATGACAGTAAAGATATATTTGTAGTTCTTGTTGGTACTTGGAGTGGACCCAAAAAGTCAATATGGTAGGTATCAAGTGGAATATCACCTTTTGGTATGGATGTAGAAATCCTTCTCGTTTGCCAAATTTTTTGGATGAAAGAATGCAAGGAATACAATTTGCAATAACATTTTCTACAGTCTTACGCATATTTGGGAAAAAGAATTGTTGTTTGACTAAATTTTCAGTTTTGTTGATGCCGAAATGTCCTTTAGAATGTTCAAGTTGTACGATTTGTTTTTGCATTTCAAGTGAACGACTAGAAGTTCTTGGTCGTTGACAATTTTGTACAGCACATCGTTTTTTAATGTATAATCAGAGGCTGAAGATGATTGTAATAGTTGTTTAATACTGGATGTAAACTCATCATTAATTTGTGCTTTTTTAATTTTTTGTGTTGTCTCGTTGTATTGTATGAGCATGACTGGATAACGACTGAGCGCGTCAACATGTTGCATTTGTTTACCTGGCCTGTGAAGTATTTCGTAATCGAAGTCTTCTAAGAAGAGAGCCCATCGTGCTATTCTAGGTGGTAAATCTTTCTTTGACATAGTTTTTTGAAATGCTTGGCAATCTGTGATTATTTGAAATTTTGTGCCGACAAGGTAGTGTCGAAATTTTTTTAATGCTGTAACTATCGCTAAGACCTCTAATTCGTAGCTGGAGTATTTCTCTTCTTGAGGAGAAGTTTTACGACTCATATAGTGTATTGGATGAAAGTTCTGATTTGAGTCCATTTGTAGAAGTATAGCGCCAAACCCTTTCGCACTGGCATCGCAGTGTATTTGTAATGGAGCGTTTTGCTGATAAAGATGTAATACAGGTTCCTGAGACAAAATTTGCTTCAAAGAGAGAAAAGCTTGTTTTTGCATAGGACCAAAGGTGAATGGAACTTTGTCTCGTAAAAGATCACTTAAAGGTCGTGCGATTGATGCATAGTCCTTAATAAATTTTCTAAAATAGCCTCTTAGTCCTAAAAATGATTGGACATGCCGAGTGTTTTTAGGTGTTTGGAAATTCATGACTGCATTTGTTTTAGCTGTTGAAGGACGAATAGTGCCTTCTTCAATAATATGGCCAAGAAAAGTTAATTTCCGCTGAAGAAAATTACACTTTTTAAAAAATTAAACTCTAAACCATAAGTAGCAGCAACATCAAATACTTTTTTAAGCTTTGCAATCCCTTCACATTCAGAATTTGCCGGAATTAAAATGTCGTCCATGTATATAATAACAGTGTTGTCTTTTAAGAGATCTTTAAACACAATTTGAATGTATTTTTGAAATAGTGAGGGAGAACTACACAAACCAAAAGGAACTCTATTAAATTGGTATTGACCATTATGTGTTATGAAACTGGTGTATTTACGGCTATCAGGATCAATTTTGATGTGAAAAAAACTGTTTTTTAAGTCCAGATTTGAAAAGAGTATCGCTCCATGGAGTTGATCAAAAATGTCTTCAATGAGGGGTAGTGGAAATCTTTGTTTAATTGTTTTAGAATTAAGAGCACGAAAATCAACACAGAGTCTAGTTGACAGGTCTTTTTTCTTGACAAGAACTAAAGGTGCGGCAAAATTAGATGAACTTGGGGAAATTATTCCATCAGACAGCCATTGCTCAATTTGGTTTTCGACGATATTTTTTTCCGCTTGACTTAATCTTCTAGGACGTAACGCGATGGGCGTGTCATCAGAAAGGATAATTTGCATCTGTAAGTTTGTATCTTTAATTTTATTTGGTTTGTAAGATTGGATAAGGTTTTCAACTTCGCGACGCGTATCAACGTTCAAAATATGCGATAAATCTACTTGAGGATAAATTACATTTAAATTTGATAAATAACAATCCTTATTTTGAAAAAGCAAAGAGAGAGATTCGTTTTTATTATTAACTGGTAAAGAATGACAATCGCTAATTTTCAATTCAGAAAAAGGTTTGTTTACGTTAGCTTCGCGCTGAAAATCAGTTATATAACATGTTTGATCGGATCTGGGCTGTGACGTCAGTTCATATTTCTTATTTTCTTTTCTATCAAATAATTTCTGTTTTGGAGAGTTTAACGATTCTTTTTTATTCATTGGGTGTTTTACATTACTCGCGCTGTAAATCTTTGGAAAATGAATTGAGCCATTTGGCCTTGAACCTTCGCCGGAATGATTTGGGATAGTTTGCGGTGCAAAAGAATGCAAGCTCGACATATTTTGGCTAGCGAAATTATTTTGTCTATCATTTTTGTTTTTAGGCGAAAGAATGTTCTTAGAATGAGAGGAAGTAGGATTTTTTTCTGAAATCCGTGCATTTTCTTTTTCTGCTTTATTTAAGTCATCAAAAATATTAGGTGGAACTATTAAATCACAATACAATTTATTACAGACCGCTGCAGTTACTATTATCGGGTTTTCACGAAAACTTGGAAGAGCTAATTTAATTTTAGTAAGTTCAGCTTGAATTTCATTTCCGAAAGCACATGTTAATTGAACAGTTCCTAAAGATTTTGTTTCGGGTGGAATGAGGGAAGATTTCACACACACAATATTCGCTCCTGAATCGATTAAAGTTTTCACGATTTTATCATTAACAAAAATATTTTCGTATTGCAATTCATGTAAGGATTCATTAAACATTTTACCTTCGACTTTACAAACAGGACCGTGATTTGAATTAGGTCTAGAATTGAAATGAGTTTCGTTTCTGTGAGAACTACGACGCGGGTTATTTGTTGAAGTGTTTCGTGAATAATTTGTGAAATTTTTATCACGCGAGTAGTAGCGGTTAAAGCTTTGAGACGAGTTGTATTTTTGTTTCTTGCTGTCATATGGCGGTTGATGATACTGTGTTTTGTCGGAATACGACTTTCGCTTTGCTACGAAGAAAACATCGCATTCCCTAGCCAATTCAGTAGGCTTAAACCAAGATTCGTTCTGGCGTATCGCGATATGTTGTTGCGTTTCTCGATCGAGGGTAGAAAATAATTTGTCGGCTATCATTAACTCACACAAAGTTTTAAAATCATTCGCATTTCGAAGTTTACAATAATATTCAAAAGAACTTGTTAATCGTGACGAAAACTGTACGTGCGATTCGTTTGGCAATCGTTGGGCCCTACGGAAATTAATTAAGCATTCTTGTGGGGTTGGTTGGAATTCTCGTAAAATAATGTGTTTAACTTTCTCGTAATCTTGGAGTTCGTTTTCGGGGATATAAAGTAAAATACTGTTAGCTTTTTCACCGAGAATATTAATTAAGATCTCTGATTTTAATTCCTGTGGAATATTTTTGGTTGTAAACGCACGTTCAAGTGAATGAAAAAATAAATTATAATTTTCAGGTTTAGAAGGAACTGGCATACTAAGGGTCTTAACGGATTTAATGAGACTTTCTAAAAGGTTAGTTGACGGTGTTTCGAATGTTGCAGTAGTATTGTTTGAATTATTAGAATTTATAGCGGAGTTTATTTTCGCGAGTTCAATTTCTTTTTGAAGTTGAATGATTTTTTGGGCCGTTTGCTCGGCTTCTTTTTTCACTAGTTCTGCTTGTTTTTTTTCTGATTCTGCTTGTTTTTTTTCTGATTCTGCTTGTTTTTTTTCTAATTCTGCTTGTTTTTTTTCTAGTTCTGACTCTTTTCGTTCCTCGACGAGTAAATTAAGCATATCCTTAACGAATTCAGGTTCGTTTTTGAAAGTGTCAGTTTGTTGGATAAGTGCTTTTAAATTCACAAGCGTAGCATTTTCTGGGACAGTAACACCTAGTTCTTTAGCGGCGGTTATTAGATCGTCTTTCTTAGTATTTCGATACATGCTGAGTAAAAAAAGGTTTGATCCTACCTGATTTGACGATTTCACGGCGATGACTGTAGTTACGATGCAGATGGAGTTTACACTCTTGATGCGATGAATAGGCGGGGAAATTGGCCTTTTTGTTTCACTGGACCACTTGGACGATGCCGAAGAGACTTTTTGGTTGAGTCTTAAGCTTTGGTTTGGCTTTGGCGAAAGAGACGGAAGTATTGGGTCTCGGAGCGGAGGATTGGCTCTTAGTAGGCGTCGGAGGAATTTGCTGATCACGCATTCGCCATTGTGTTGGGCGATTTCGATGAGCGTCGTTTATTTTGGGCGACTTTTGATTTTAACACGGGTTCAAAAACCATTAAGGTTGCGAGGTCGAGCCCTCATGTAACAGAGAGGGTGGTGTCTAGGGGTATGTTGAATGAAAGAGAGACGTTAAAGTTTTAGGATATTTAATGACATCTACAGGTTGTTAAACCTGACTAGGCGCGCGCTGCTGGGGAAAAAGTAAGTCTACTCCTTCTCCCGCTTACATCCGGGGGTTTACAGAGAGTGGCGCTGGTGTCGCCTGAGCTTATACAACATATATAATTTTTTTCTTAATTTTTTGCCAAAAATTGCGTTAAAATAATTTTTTTGTAATAATATACAAAACATTTTTATGTGTATATTCTAATTTAACTTACATTAAATATAAAAAAAAATATCCATTTATACGTCTTTTTAAACTCACGGTTCCGAACGTAGTTAGTCACCTTAATTACTTCCTAGTTTTGACCAAACGCCACTAGGCACTTGAAATGGCGATTCCCTTATTTGCCCGAGAGCTGCTCAAGCAACACTTTTTTCTACTCTGATTCTCTGATTTGCCCGTATTACTTGCTCGTTTAGTGTGCAATGTGTCTTACAGATGCCTCAAATAGTCGAGTAAAGTTAGGATTACAAAAAATGTCTTTAGGCGGGAATTTTCTTTTTACTAGATCGGTGTACCGCAAGCTACGAACACTATTTCTTTTAAATGTGGAGCTTAAAATAGAATAAAAATGAGTGATCATGAGAGGCTCATAACAGAAAATAATTCTGATATTGACTCATAGAGTGAGTCAGAAATTTCTGTAAATGATTCTGGAAGTAATGAAAGTTTGTTACATAGCTTCTCTTATGGTGTAGATAGAATGGATCAGCATCTCTCAAATTACTCAGTAACAAAAAAACAAAAAAAAAGAGGCAAGACACAATAGAAAAAAAATATTCTTCCATCTTTTAGATACATCATTACGAAGGCTTTCTTTTTATATCAGAGACTGGGAGGAAAATTATCTCATTTGAATTTCAGGCCTGATATAATAGATCACCTTATTTAAAGACAAGAAGGAAAGGACGGCCAGCAGAGGAATTTTGCCCAGTCCCCTACAATTGACAAAAAATAACTTTTTAGAAGTAATTCCTCCCACTGACGAAAAATTGAGACCAACAAGGCAATGTTTTTGGTGTTGCTCAAAAAGAAATGATTTTGGAAAATGGCTGAAAACAGAAGCACGATATTTTTGTCCAGAATACGATGTTGGACTACGCTTGTCTTCCTGTTTTAAAATTTACCTCACAAAAGCAGAATTCTAAGAGAATAATTAACTGAATCTTTTATACATAACATGCTTTTTAAATCTAATATACATTTTTGTAAAATGTTCTTTTGAGTTCTCTGACTGCTAATTTGAGTTTCTATAATTTATTTCATCTTTAAAATGTTTATAAAAAAATATGCTTCTTTTTTGACGTAATACGACAGAAAAAAGAAACTGTTAAAGTGTTAAGTATATATGATAAAGCAATAAAAAATATTTATGAGCTTTTGTATAATGCTTACAACAGAAATGTAATGTCTCTTTTCTAACTTATTTTCAATCCTTTTAATAAACATCATGACATCATTACCCCCATTTTCCCAGAAATTGTTTGAATAACGCACACGATATAAATAAAAATTTGTTTACACTTATCATCCTCAGTAAAACGTTCTACAAATTCATTCCAGAAATCTAACCACCATTGTATAATCGAGTCATTAAGACTACATTCTAGATATACTAGCTTGAATGCATTTAAAATCCCAAGTGGATAGTGTGCATTCAAACAAGTTCCATAAAATGCATTGATAGCAAATGTAAATATATAACAATGTCCCAAAGGTAATAAGTTATTTTGTAGCTCTTTGAAAATTAACTCTTTCACACCATATCCAAGTTTCTGAGAGAATCATTTTGAATACTATTAGCTCTACACGATCAAGGGTGTGAGATGGTTAAATATTTTAACAAAAGTTAAATATTCAATCAGACATACATATTTATGTGTGTGTGGGGTGCTCGTATACACAGTAAAAGATTTCATGAATGAAAGTTAATTCATCAGGCTCAAAATTTTCTAAAAGTGTTTGGATAGACCCCAAATATTGTCAAAAAGTAACCAACAATAAAACGTCATATAACGGGCAAAAATATTTTCTAAATGTATACTAAATTTTTTAATTTGTAGATGCATTCGCCGTATAATGCAAACCCTTTTTTTGCGAAGAAACCTGAAATGTACCCTTGCAATTTTCTTATCTTTTAACAAAAAGGCTCACATAAAAAACAGTAGATCACGAAGTATATTTCTTCACTTCAGTGCTCTTATGCGTAGCGGACAGTACAACATATGAAACCCATGGTTATATTTTTAAAAAACACGAATCTAAAATCTGATTCACCTATAAGTGTTTTCATTCCGGTGCACCAGAAGGATGGATGGAATAAAACGGCTTAAAATTGTGAAGAAGAGTTGTTTGGCGAGAATATCCTGGTGTTCGTCTTTTTAAATTGGAACATGCTGAGATCCCAAGGAATGGAAAAACGAAGACGTTTCTGACTGAGTGCAACACAGTGAAGACTGTTATCCCAGGCTGATAAATACCATTAGTTCAGCCTTCATATGAGTATATCAGTAAAATATTTAAAACGAAGGTTCCCAAACTTTTTTGTCTCATAGACACTTGAACCAGGTTTTTCAGTTTTGGGTAGACCCCTACTTACCTTGTATTTAATTTTTTTCAAATTTATGATCTTAAATGTCTTTTTGACAGCTGGTACAGAGCTGTTTAAAAGGTTTAAATTTCTATCTGTAGTGAAGTATAGTGTTTAAAACTTAAGAAACACATACTAATTAATTAAATTAAAAGTTAATTAATTCATAAAACTACTGAGCAACAAACAAATGATTTTAATGGGAGGAATAAACCTGAGGCTCTTCAATGACAAACTTTCAACATTTGGTATCAATCTTTTTAGGTATAACCCTAAATTTCCTTTGTTAGTGCTGTCCTCCAACCCCGCCCTTTTTCTTTTATTTTTTTGGAGGTTAGCAACCACGCTGAAACTTTTTCTCCCATGGAAAAGCATTTAATAACTTTTCTCAAGATATTAGATAATTCTGGTAGGGTATATCTTTTTAAGGTATTCGACTACTCTCACAACCGTGATTTTTCAAATGTGTACAAGCGGATATTTTTTAATATTTAGGGTTACCTAGACTAGAATACACGTATGAAGCTGTTTTAAGAATATTATTACAATTAAAAAGGATTTAAATTCAATATTTTGGCAATGTTAAAACCCCAGTTCATCGACCCTTGTGATGATTCTTTACACCAGAAATTGTTTACTAGATGTATGAACCCTTTAAAGCGTGTGGCTGGCGCTATAACCTGCTCCGAACCAATTTAACAATTAGTAATTAATGGATTATTAAAGTTTTTTTTGTTATTAACTTTAATTTGAGTTATTACTGGAGAATAATTATTGACTATTGACTAATTAAAACGAACTGCAAAAAACGAAGAAAGCCTCCTGATCTTATAGGCAACAAATGAACATAGAATTATTTATTTTCCAAATGTTCTTCTTTTATGGAAAATGGTTCTGTAACAATAATAATATTTTGACTATATATATAGCTCAGACCTCTGTACAGAGCCTGAACTAGGATTTTTGACATATATAATTTAGAGAAGTGGATTCATCCATACTTTAATGCATCAGAATGGAGAAATTGCAACAGAAAAACACTAATAATTATTTCAAAAAATAAAAAAATTGGTAGTTCAAAAGTCGGAGTTTAGACCCTCTGGAGAAGTTTTAGCTATGTATAAGCAAAATATTATTACAGAAGAATTTTTCATAAAAGGAGAATGCTTTTAAAAAAAGGTAATTCTAAGTTCATTTTTTGTTAAAATATTGCATTTAAATAATTTTTTTGCTGTACTAATATTCTTTAGACAATTTTTAAGTGGATTCTAATCCAAGTGACATTAAATATTTAAAAATATACTCGTTTGTAGGCTTTTGTAAAATCACGGTTCCAAACGTAGTCGAATACCTTAAAACCAGAATTGTTGTCGCCCCCATTTCCAACCTTTTCTTTAAGATCTTCGTTAGTGCCTATTCCGATCAGTTCCTCTAGTTATCTGACGTTTGTATTTTTTTTTCGTTGTGACCATATGAATTCATTGCCTACTATGGTATTACTATAGTCACATCATTCTCAAACTTAGTTTAAAACTCTAAGTAAACGGCATTTAAATGTTGAACGGATGTTAAACCGTCATTTTTCTTGGAAAAATTGTTTGTGATAAATTGAGAAACTGGGAAAATTCGGGACGTCCCATATTATACTCCTTTACCTTAGTTCTGGCTAGAAATCTTGAAATGATTGCCCTAGTTTTTAAAAAAATTATGGTGTCGCCTTGTAACTGCAAATTAACCTCATTATAAATTTAGTAAATAAATCTATTAAATAGATTAATCTGGTTCCTACTTGATTAAATTTTCCTTTAAAATTAAAGTCATGATCTGGTTTAATGAGAGCCACTATCGTAGACCCCATTTATACCTCATTGACCTTCAAACCATTTCATCACTCACTTGTTGCTCGTCATAGACCCCTGAAATCGATGCAGACCATTTTGGGAATCACTGCTTTAAAGCAAGATTAAAATGACAGAGGAATATGTGGATGTTAAAAGGTGGAAAAAGCACGTAGAAAAGGAAGCCAAATGTATGTGTAGAAATCAAATTTGTATATGAAAATCATTTCTTTATTTTTAAAGCTATCATTTTTGTACCCGGTGTATGACAAGCAGCCATGACTTTCAATCTCATTTTTTTGTGTTAAAGTGTGCGTTGTATGCAGGGTTACACAGTACGTCATTAATTACAGCAAATCTTGCTGTGCTCGTAATAAACTAGAAAGTTAAAATAATATAGTGATCTAAAATCTTCTGTACTTTTCCGTGTCGTTAATTCTACACGAATATCGGTGAGTTATAGAAATTTTAAAATAATTTAACAATATCCCGCAGTCGCACCAAACAATACATTTCGAACAAACTCTTGGGCAATAAAACACGAAGGCATTCCCACTGTTTACTCTGGTGCTGTCCTCCAGACGAAATCTTCCCTTAAAACACGAATGAATGTACGGATCCCAGTTTCAATTATACATTCTTAGCTAAACCCTTCCGGGATATTACCAAGACAGGCGGGATTAATCTGTCCATGGAAAATCTAGAGCACAGACGCGGGGAAATTCACTAGAAAATACCTTTCATCCTTCGCACAGTGCCCTGCCCTAAACAAACGAATCCGGGGAGCTCTAATGATTAAGGTAAACTGCTGCCCTTAGAAAGGGACGGATAAATATAGTTAGAAACGCCAGGATGTGCCAAAGGAATTCGCTTTCTCTGTTGAGATTTCAACACAATATTCGTATCTCCATTCACTGGTTGAGATAGGGGGTGGCACAGGACAGACTAATCTTCAATTTAAATGTAAGGGTTTTAAACATTGTAAAGGAAACAGTCTGATGTTGACTGGCACTGGGAATGTTTATAGCACTTATATTTCAGTATTAATCGACAGGAGAAAATATAAAATAAAATAAGATAGGATATATTTCCAGTTCACATTCCAGTACCCATGTTACTTAAAATTTAATTTACAGGTTTTTTTCCCTTTACAACCAATTTCGAAATGACATGTATTTTAAGAGTAATATTCTGTTTAATGAAAGTAAAAAGTATTTTATAAGTTTTTTTTTGGTACAAAACTGTGATTTTTAAAAAAAATATTTTAAAAATGTCGCGTTGTATACGTTAATTCTGCATGAAATCGAGGGAGTGTGTCGCACTTTAAAACAACACGAGAGCTATTGGCGACGGACCTCTTAATTCTTTGAACCTCGATAAAGTGACGTTTTTCAAGCTTTGAATCCTCTTTCAAGATCTTGGATCCGCGATTCCAAGCTTTAATCACTGAATCTTGCAATAAATGGATTAATTGTTTGATTAAAGCATGATCTAAGCCTTTTCGACTGCTTCTTTTAGTGTGCACTCTTTTCATTAATAATGAATTTTGAACATCTATCCATTATATTAAATTTTCGATTTAGTTTAGTATTATAAATAGAAGGAGGAATATGTTGACTAATCAAACAATCGCTTAAACCTCACTTCTGCTAAAACCTTCCCCCAGTCTGCAATGCTTGTAAAAAAAGCAGCATCCATCTCTTTTTAGCATGCTGTGGCATATTTGCTTTGCAACTTTACGAATGAGTTAAAATTATTGTTTATATATGTGCAACCCAAATGTGTACCTATCTCGAAGCCTATTTTAGGCTATTCATTTGGTTTCACCTTAGATATACTAAATTTGACGTGATATGAAACATATAGTATCTTTTCTGACTTTTTAAGACAAAGAAAAAGTGTTTATATATATATATTATTTTTGTTACCTATGTGTGTAGTCCTTCCTTTTTAGAAATGTTTTGAAATACTTTGAATGGGCTGAATTCATGTGACGTCATAATCACATGATAATGATAATCACGTATTTCTAGTTAATTAGTTAATAAATTCATGTAACTTCATAACCATACGATAAATGTAATTATGTGTTTATAGCTGGTTCGTAGTAGCCAACTGTTGCTCTAGGATAAACATTTTTGGCATTACGTTAGGATAAATTTAAATTCCCCTTTCAAGTATGACAATATTTCTATTTTGAGTATTTTTTGTGCCAGATTAACTTTTATCATTTATTTAATTTAAGACACATTTTTCCTTTTAATATATATTGTTTTCCATTCGTAAGTTTAATATTCTTAAGCTAGCTTTTTAATTAATTGAATTAAGTTTTCAAAAGCATCTTTGCTTTAAAAGTCTATTTCAAGTTTGTTCTCCTAAAGTTAAAGTTTTTTCCTGCCTAAACAAGAACGGATAATTAATTTCGAGATTTAACAGTAAGAGGGTTTTCGAAAACCAAATTTGCTTTCGACACTGGAGTACTCGAAAGAGATTGGCATGAAATTCTACTTAATCGTTTTAAGTTTTCCGAAATTTCTGTCGTTTCTCAACCTTTTCCTAAATGTGGGATATTTTCCATTTGTAGAAGAAGAGAAATTAGATTATTGGGGTCTCGAAGAAGTGGAATCAGGCACGTGTATTAATTAACTAAATCACGCGATGTGCAACAAAGGTATAATGGAAAGACTTGAAATATCAGTTAGGATAATACTTACTCTGAACCATAGTTTGAAATTTTAACGAATATATTCTGATTATTAAAATGAATTAAAAATCACGAAGGGGAGAGGGGGAATCACTCAGAAAAGTCTGCCTTCACAAGATATTTTACAAGTTTGTCTCACAAGACTCACTTTATAGAATACTGAAGGCTGAATATTATATGGAAGGACATATAATTGTACTGAAAGCAATGTTATCGTAGTACTTTCCAAAATGTGAAAAGTATACTCAATTTAAACGTCATACTTGAAAACATTGTAGAAACAGGAAGAAAAAGAAATATTAAAATAAAATTCGGAAAAAAGAGGAAGATAGAAAAAAATGCATGATATTAATTTTGCAACGGGTCTTCCCGCGAGCCGTCTACTAATCCTCTCGGGTAAAACTATTCTTTATAACTGTATGTTCTATTGAAAACTTACTCTCGAAGAAGAAGACTTGATTTTTTCAAATGAGTTGTTCTATTTAAGCGTTGGCATTTAGGTACGCAATGTCAGTCGACGGATAGTCTCTGGTTGGTTATTGATAATTGGAGAATAAAAGTAAAAAAAAATGTGGAGATTCACGACCGGAGGTCGTACAATTAAAGGAGATAATTACAGAGATTTCTAGCATAAAAGTCAAGATTGCTCTAAGAGTAAGTAGAGTAGATTATACTTATATGTTAAGTAGACTTAAACCATGCAATTGTTCTTTTAATTATTTACTTAGTGCATTTTATACCTTAGTTGTGTTGATTAGGTAAAAGTGATAAATGAATTTGAATTTAAAACTTTCTATGGCAGATCTTTGTTCGAACCCCCAAACTCCAACTATCGCTAGTCGGTTGTTACAGTTCAAAGCAAAGGATTGCAAGTTTATATAAAAAAAATATTTATCGTTTAGAAAGAAAATTTAACCTTGTCGTTTTTTTCTATTTAAAATTACAATTTTATAAGATACATATAGAATATATGAATCTAAAATTCATCATGAATTGCATTTGTACACACCAAGGGGACTTATTTCTTACAGATTTTTCATTAAGTAAACCCTGGAAAAAATACTCTCTCCCTATGATATCAGCTAAGAACAATTTCGGCAAACGATTGACTTGACCAATCACACAGAAAGGAGCGTGTTCACGTGACATAACTATCTGGGCACTTCCAGAAACTCGATTACTCCCTAAAGCGATTGATATTGTCAGATGTTAGATAATAGCTTCCATTCCTTCTTCACCTTTACACTTAATCCTTGGAGAAGTAGCTGATTCATTATCTTAGTAGGGGGAAGAGGTCAGGCACTTGGCGAGAACTTGGCTCTTATCAGCGCGAAGTAGCCGCCACTTTGGCAAGATTGTCACCCGATACGGAATGAATAGAGAAAAATAATGAAAAAAAAAAGGGATTTTTTTCTCCCTCTTTTGTTGTTTTTAGAAGAACGTGCCCCATCGATAAAATGGGTAATTAGAGCACGAATGGTTAAGAAAAAGGGGGTTTGTTGATAAATGTTTTTTAATTTTTTTTCATCTGGAATGGAAGTGAAAAAGAAAAGTAAAAGAATATTTATAAAATCATTTTTTTTGTGATTATTTTTTACGTATTTCCTATAAAAAAAAAAGATAATTGTTTTCAAAGGAATGTGAGACGTAATTTATAAGAATTTTTTTTTTTCTTAAATGTTTCTTTTTCTTGTAGACATTTATCAAGTCTCTATGTCCAGAAAAACTAAGTATGAATAAAGGCTTTTTGTAATTTAGAACCACTTTCTGAATAAGTTTTTTTTTAGAAAGAATGTTTTTATTCTAAAAATGAAAGAAAAAAAATTGAGCATAAACAAACTGTTTACTTTTTTAATATCGTAATATATTTTGGTGAAACTAAAACACTACAAATAAAGTGCCAAACATATTAAATTTTATGATTTTTTGACAGCTTTTAAGCGATTAAAATTTACTTTATTTTTGAATTGTTTCATTAACAAAGTTACTTTACTTCATAAGGGAATCAAATATATAACCTGAAAAAAAAATGCGCTTCAAATAAAACTTTAACAAGTTAGAAAAATACATGAAAATAAATAGCTGTGAAATTTATTTTAAAAATATTACATAACAAAGAATGAATAACAATGGGAATTCCGTATAAAGTATACTCACCAAAAAAAAAAGTAGAAGATAAAAATTGTTAGCAAAAAGGAAAGAAAAAGGAAATGCTATTATTCTTAAAGAATGTACATAATTCAGGAATTCAGTTCGTATATTAAATAACTCATTTTTTTATTTCCTCCTATTATATTGTCTGAGATATATTAGAATTTATTACCTTATTTTTCACATGTCAAGTATATATATATGTGCTTTTAGGCGGAAAGAATATAAGCATAAAAACTGTTGCCTTAAATAAAAGTAGGGATGTGTCAGTGATTATGAATAATATATATATGAGCATGTGTGTGATACTGATTAAGCATATAATTCAGTTATTTCATAGGAAACTTATACATTCAATGAAATAAGCAAGTCAGTTAAAAAGTGTAATAATGTGTAAATTAGTAATTACACATTCTTGCTATATTTTTAAACTATTTTTTACTTTCTTATTTTTTATATTTTTCTCTGTAATTGACAAATAATAAACAGTTAAAAAGCAAAATAAACAATTTGACATTTAAACAAGCCCATTGTTTTATAAAATAATTAAGTTTGAGAGTTAGTAATTTTTGAAAAATATAGTTCGTAAGACGGAATTTTATCGTTGTGAAAATTTATATGAAAAAGCAACTTTTATTCCTTAAAAGGAATCTTTGGAATTTGTTTAGTTATGGTTGTGCTAAAGCCGCCTTTGCCATTTGTATTTTTTGTTAATTTGGCGAGCGCCAAGGTGCCCGTCATTTGGGTTGTAAGAAATCATTTGGCGTAAAACGTCAGTTATAGGTTCAGGCTGCGAGCCTAGCCCCCCAAGGCTATCTGAATTATCTTCAAGGTGGTTTATCTGAATTATCTTCTGATTTTCAAGGTGGCTTTGGCCTAACAGACCTTCTGTCTCGATTTATTAAAGTTTTCAGAGGTCTATCATTGGTCTCCATAATACAGTCCATCAATTCAGTTAAATAGTTAAATTGAGTTAAATATTTTGCCTCTCCAATGGTTGTCTCTGGTTTGCATTATTTTGCGGTTATATCTTCTTTCTTACACTATTAAAATTCGAAGGTAAACAAACGTATCTATCTATCTATGTGTGTGCGTCTATCTTCTCACGAACCTCACCACGCAGCAAGTCGCAGAAGGTACCAAAAGATCGGGGATTTTCCGGGGAAGTCGTATTGCCTATTTATATTACGATATTGTAATTAGTTGAAAAGATATTAATTAAAAACCTTAAAACGCCTAATTGTTTTACTCCTGCCGGTTGTTTACTTGGCAGAACTTCGGTTCCGTTTCGGCCGAGCGGTGATTCGACGTTTTCCACCATTTTACAATTGCCATCCAATTTGCGGTGTTGAAACCAGACAAAAAATAATTACAGAATCGGAAAGATAATTTATTTTGCCACGATACAGTATAATTCTTTTTTGTAAAATAAAGATATTTTCTATTTTTTTCGAATTTTTTAAAATAGTGTTAAAACTGATGCGTTTTTATGAAAATTATTTCTAAATATTTGGGTATGAATTACTTTTCCTATTATTAAATCGATATTCTACACTAATTAACTTCAAGCCTTTCTCTTTTAGATCAATTAATTTAAAAAATAAAATTCCCAAAACTTTTTTTAAAAAGAATTTTTAAAAAGTAGTCCCAATTTTTACTTCACATTGAATAACTTTGTCATTTATGAAGGTAATCTCACAAAACCTTTTTGCCGTGTGTAAAGCAATATTATCCGTAACATATACGAAGATTGAAAAATTTACTTCAAAATTACGGATTTTAAAAAACATTTTGTGATTTTCGTAAAGTGCTGTTTTTCTGAGAAATAACTTAAATAATAGTTTTTGTACATTTTTTATTTCAAAGTACGTTATTTTTGCAAATAGTTTGTGAAGTTTGAGAGCATTAACTTAAAAATTATGCCCTAAAAAGGAAGGTAATGATTTTTAAAATAATTAATAATATGCGATTTTACATTTAGCCAAACATTGGCGTCGAAAATTAGCTTTGCGCCAAAGACTTTTGAAATGTTTCGCCATCGACCGCATCTAACTCAAGGGTTACACTAAAAAAATTGTGCCTTAAACAGGGGGAAATCAGTAACTTTGGCGAGTAAAAAAAAAAATGCGAGTGAAAAAGTTATTTTTTCGTCAATTTTTCTTTATATAATTTTCAAAATTAAATAACTATATATGTCAGATTAAGATGATAAAATGCATTCAATGCATTTCTGAGATTCATTTAAAATATTTATAAGTATCGAAATTTTTGTTCTCTTTCATAAAATTTGTAGTTTACTTTAAAATAATGCCTAATGTATATGAAAGAGATTGAAAGATTAGCTTTTAACACATAATTATTTACAATGTTATCCATTTATACGATTACATATTTCAAAATAACGCATAAAATAAATTCGTCGAAACGAGGATATTTGTATAATACATTTCTACGTTGTATTAGAAATGATTTAAAAATACATTTAAAGGAACTTGCTATTATAATATATACAAGTACTTTTCTCAAAATAAACTTTTCTAATCAATATGTTCTTACAAATAATCTGAAAGATACAAAACTTTGTAATCCATAGATCAAAAAGATTCATTCAAAATAAAAATTTATTTCGATATTTTCCACAATTTTTTTTTCTTTTTCTTATTCCTTTGATTAATTAATTTAACGAAGCAAGGTGGAAGAGAGGTGGAGATAGGTGGTGTCGCCATCTATCGTTCAGAAGTCCAACCTGTCTCACAGGCTCTGGCAACTTTCATTCCTTCTCTTCGGGAAGGACGTGACGACAACAACGATGCAATCTCATGTTTCGTACGTACTTTTCTTAAATTCTAAAATAAATTATGTATACATAAAAAAGTGTAGAAAAAAAAGGAGAACCTACCTCTGATTCATGGATATGAATTCCACTAGAAATGCAAGAAATTTCTGAAGGTATTCTAATGCATAATTGTAGATATTGCGTATACGCGTAAGAATATACACCCACAGTAGATACATTACACGGTAGATACGTTATTTAGAAAAGTGTGCAAAAAGAAATCGTGTAAAAAAATACATGCAACAAATTTGGAGATATGTTCCTCATAATTTTAAAAATCATGTAAGGTGAAAAATCTCTAAATATTTTTCCAAAAAAAAAACCGTGCAAAAAACATTTTATGAAATCTATGTTACATTTTTGTAAGACAAGAACAACTCATTTTTATTACTCAAAACACAGCCACTAATAACAGACTTTAGAGCAACAACAAAAAACCAACTGAGACCGTTAATAACAAACGAAATTCTTCATCTCAATCAATTTCATTTTTATTACTTATAAAAATGAATTGTCAATGAATTTGAATCAAAATGCTGTCGGTTAGATTCAAATGAAGAATTTTGCTCGTTATTAACGGACTCATTTGGTTTTGGTTGTTGTTACAAAGTCTGTTATTAGCAGCTTTTTTTTGGGGGGGGTTCTCAAGTTGTTGATGTAATTCTGATATACTGCTGCACAAAACTTAAGATTACGTTGAAATTTTAATACACCTTCTTTGTCAGAATCAAAGAATAAAAAAAAATGTTGTTCCGCCCTAGTAGCAAATTTCAAGCCGTCCCGAATTAAATCAACTGCTAATAGCTGAACTTCATATCCTACTTCATCGTTATCGACTTCCTTATTATCATAAACTGTCAAAAATTCGATAAAATCGTCCTCATCTAAGGGGACGAATCCACAAATTTAGGGGAGATTAGAGCTAAAACAAAAAAATCGTGTAAAATTCAAAAAAAAAAAAAACCCTTAAATTCGTGTTATTTTAAAAGCGTGTGAAAAAAGACCATTTCAAAAAAAGAGTTGTGTATATATGCATGTATGAAATTCATAATCATATACTAAATTGCCATAAATATAACAAGGCAAAGCAATAAATAGAAATATAACAAGGCAGTAAAGGCCAAAAGTCAGCCTCAGTAGTATAATAGTAGGGTTAAACATAGTTTTTTTGTTTTTTTGTGATCAGCCAGCCTTTCCCTACATTAGTACACTAGTGGGCTGCAAGGAAGAAAAAAAAATAGGGTAAGATTATATACATAAAATCTTAGATATTCGGTAAAATTTCAGCATTCATAGCATTTGCTTAACTCCCATTTTGAATTCGTGAATATTATGTAAATCCTATAGCTCAAAACTGAATAAGTGTATCAGTCTGATTGCTCTTTTAAATGTACCCGAGAAAGCAAATAAGTGAATAAATATCTTGAATTAAAATTTTTACTTGATTACTGAAAATATTTCTAAAAATTTCGAAAAGATCTTAAGACCCAAAAATCATTTATAAAAATAGATACAGAAATATTTTCAGAAATTGAAGGGGGGGGGGAGTTAATTACGGAAAACTCTTCGTTATTATACGTTCTTTCAGATCCACTTTATTGCTTTCAAATCAATGCTCGTGTAGGTTTGAGGAAAAAATTGTGGAATTTCCTTGGGAGTAACATTAATTTACCGAATTCAAAATGGTCGATAGGTGAGAGCCTTAAGGAGTAAATAAAGATAATTTTTGAAAATTCTTTTTCCGTATACATTTCCATTATTTAATGCATTTTTTTTCTGTGATAAACAGGATGATTGTTATTAAAGTCCCACTTTCAAAATGCTGTAGAAAAAAAAATGGCCAGAATGACTTCAAATTTGAACTGAATATACTTGAAAAGGGAAACAGATTTTGTGGTGTATCAATAGATGGCGCTGTAAGCGGCCAATCGAAAGTGAATTTGTGTACAAGTGACATTTTGAATCAAACTACGGCGACTTAGGCAAGAGTTGCTGATGAAACCAACTGTACTGTTCTGAAAACATGATTGTTTCGGCTTTCTGACGAAAAAAATGACTTCCAAGTTATTTACCAGCTGCGGCAGTGTTAGTAAAACGCCCATCCACTGCGGCAAATTCGTACCATATTGGAGGGGGGAAAAATCGGTTTTTAATTAAACTTGGGCCAAAAACGCCAATGGTTTTTATTCTTATGCTATATCGTTTTCCTTTTCTTCAGGTATGTCCATTTCAAATCTGAAAGCATTCTGCGTTGTGGTTCTTTTTTGCAGTATTTTTAAAGTGGAACTTTAAATTATAACCACCCTGTATATTCATTTAATCCATGTAATGATTTTTATGGAATTATAATGTATTGAATAAACTTACGACGAGATTTTGAGTTAGTTATTCAATCGAAATACTTTGATGACAAATATTTACATTTTAATTCGTGGCAGTTGATTACAATAAAACACGCGATAAAAAAATAGAACATGATATTGATTTGTCGAGCCTTAGGCAGAAACCCGCATTAAAAAGTATGAGAATGTCAATCTGAGCTCGAAGTGTTTTCGGGAATGAATAAATAAACAAGCGGAAAATGTTGATCCATAAGAATTCCAAATGCGCCTTCGCTTTCGAACTCCAATAGAACTTCCGCTTTTATTACTTTGATATGCGCCCAGAACGTGAAACACAATTCCATAATTTTTCTCCTTTCACGTTTTCCCTCCCCCAATCCTTTTCTACTTTCGAACGAGAGATACTGGGTGGGTGGGAATCGTGAAAACGTGCTGAATACAGTTTGAGTGCTTCCATCAGCCAAAAGCAAAAATAAAAAAGAAGGGTTAGAATAGGGTAAAACATGGAGGGAAATATCGTCTGTTGTCACTTCTTTCTCTGTCAGTTGGGATTATTTATCGCATTTGAGTGGCAACCGGCTGTGAGTAAAGTTGACAGTGGTAGGGATTTACTCTTGACAAGAAAAGGGAAAAAAAGAGAGAGAAAGCGTGCTTATTATTGCTTATTTTTTTCCCTCGCACCGCCGTCATTTACTGTAAACTTTTCACATTTTGACGGCTTATAGAGTGTAGTTGTATATGCATGTCAGAAGTATGTTACACAGTAAAAAAAAAACGAACTTAACTCACTACAAATAAGGTAACAAATTAATTAATTAATTTTTTATTCATGTGTCAAGACGGTGTCTTTTAATTATTAGTTGTTCTTTTTTCTGCAAGTGAAATAATCCCTCACTATTTTAAAAAAGCGTTTGAGGGCAAAAAGTATACGGAAAAATAATTCTACATAATTTATAAAAAAGATAGACGTACAATGCACTTTTTAACATCATTTCAAGAGACTTCAGATACATAAAATTAATTATATAAGTGTTAATTACAAAAATTGATTAAATAAGTATTTTTTTATAAAACTGATTTAATGCTTGGTAAATACTTGTATATAGATACATGAAAACCTTAGCCTTGTAGAGGTCTAGCTACCAGTAAGGACTTTTTGAGTGACTGAGTAGTTCGGTTATTTGCCCTGTAGCAATGAACTATACAAAATTAATGCCCAAATAAATAGAAGTATCTGAAATTTTAACAATAAATTAATTTTAAGATCGAAAAATTTTTTGAAAAGGGAGGAAAAACTCATAAAAAAACAACTGAGATTGGATCCGAAGAGTCTAGGATAAAGCCTAGTCGATCCGGAAACAACAAAAAAGTCTGACGTAAAAATTTGAATGACTTTTGTGATATGAGCTTTGGAAGAGAGAAAACAATATGACAGGGCGATACGAAGATATGATTCATTATTATTGATAATCAGTAGTCCTTTTACCAAACAACCTTTGAAAAAATTACTAAGTACACAGTTTTTAAGTAAATACTGTTTTGAATATTGCCGTTGAAGCTCTACGGTCGCCATTTCGTGCGAGCGTTTAAAGTGATTTTCTGTACTGGTTAGTCACAAGCCGCCGTCACCATTTGTTTATACGAACCTAAATTTCCTCAGACAGTGGGAAACTTCATTGAATGTGAAATAAGTTTTGTCATTCGTTTCTTAACTGCAAGAGACGCGAAAACAGTGTCATATTTATGAAGTAAATGCATACAAGGTCTTACACAAAGAAACGAGACTAAGTGTGTATCTTGAAAAAAAGAGTGGAGTTGGCAACGGCTATTTTGATGACGTCATTTCACACCCCTCTTCTATCCATGTGGCCAGTTTTGCCATAATCGATCTCGCCAGTTGAGAGAACTGCGCCATTGAGTGAACTTGTGCAACTGCATTCTGCAGAAAAAATGTCGAATCAGCATCAAGTTTCTTGTGAAGAAATCAGCCACGAAAATATTTCAAATATTAATCGAGACTTATGGAGATGAAACTTTGTCTCGTACACATGCGATTGAATGGCAGAAACAGCGTTCAGGGGGAAGGGACAGTATGGAAGATGATGAAAGTGCTGGGAGCCCAAGGTAAGCGATTACAGATCAAAATAATGCCAAAATTCATGATATGATTGGGAACCCACTCACTTCAGTGGCCAGACTGTTAATCAACACAACTACATTGGAGTACTAATAAGACTTCATCCAAAAGTTAGGTAAAAAAGCCCGAAATTGGGGAGTGATGGATGGCTGTTGCACCAAGACAATACACCCGCTTACACGGTCCTATTTATTAAGCCGTTTCTGACCAGCAGAAGCATTACTGTGATGGAAAATCCTCCGTATTCACCTGATTTGGCCTCATGCGACTTTTCTTATTTCTTACAATTAAATACTGCTTAAAGGGAACTCATTTTACTTCAGTTGAAGAGGTTCAGGCAAAATCGAAAAATTTATTGGAAGGCCTTCCAAAACCCTCGCTTTAAAATTGTTACCAGCAATCGCAGCGCCGAATGCAGAAGTATGCGAATGCTAAAGGGAACTACTTTGATGGTGATACTATCACGGGGAACTGATTCTATAAGTACAATGATTTATTGGACCGGTCTCGTTTTTTTGTGTCATATCTTGTATATATATATATAAACAATATGAACTCTGAATTGACAAGAAAAGAGGTTATAGCATTTAAAGATGGACTTAGAACTAAGCTCAGTGTGAAAGAACGATGGAAATTAACGCTGATCTGGTACAGAAAATTGAGCGAAATAATTCGAGAAAGCAAGTGTGCTTCGCGGTTTCAATATTATTTAATAAATTTGCTCAAACGTTAAAGAGAGTTCGCTTTGAAATTGTTACGGAGGAAATATTATCGGATTGTACTCAAATTGGAATTCAAAGATAGAAACTACGTTTGACTTCTCTCGTCAACGTAGAAACCTTTACTTCTGTATGGACATGGTGTTTTGGTTCTCATTTTTTCGTGATGGAGTGACCAATACTTGGTTATTAGTTTCCTTGAACTTACAGAAGCACCTTGGAAGTCAATGCTAAGACGATGATAAAGAACGTTAAAAAATATGTTCTTAATAAATAAACTGGGGGAACAGTACTCCTTATCTTCCAAAAGGCGACCAACTCCCATTGTACAAATCATACAATTACTCATACTCATTGCCCAAATTGTAAAACTGTAATTTACATCCATTACTTGGTTCTATTTTTTCCAGTACATTGTTATATATTCTTCGTGTGTAATTATTGTTTCATCTTAAAATAGGGCAAATAAATTTATATCTGGATATTTAATTCGTTAATATTACTTTCTGTTGTCTTTATTTTATGATAAAAATTGTAATATTCGTAATGCAACAACGTCCCTTACATTATAATGGCATTTCAATGGAAACTTGGCGGAATATTGGTGGTACAGCCAAGTTGGCATCATTTTTAACAACCATGGGCGGATTTTTCAAGAAAACGCTGAGAGATAGGAGACCCTAAGCAAATCATTCTCTTTTGGCGCTTCTCTTCAGTTAAATTCAACTTTTTACGACATGTTTCGCTTACTATACCCTATGTATAAATAAAATTATAACACCATCTCGAAATTTTTATATATATAAAGAGAGAGATATTATTCATTAGATGCATACTATTCAAAAATGTCTGTATACATGAGTAATTTTTCATTCATATTTTAATCTCAACTCAGACTATTAAAATTTTCTTCAATTTTAAAGCTAAACAACATTTTAAAATATCAGAAATTTTGCAATGTGTAAAACTATTTGTAGGCTATCTCCTCGTTTCGATAACACACACCTATACCATAATGATCAAAAAATTCTTTTAGATACGAAAACATCTCGTGTGTTTTGTAAAATTGATTTGGGGTATTTCTTTTGAAATTACCTCGAATTTAGCATAAATAACATTTTGTAACTCAAAACTTGCCTTGACTTCCTTGAATGATTTCGTTCTTTGATTAAAGAAGTTATTAAATTCACATTTTCACCAATACGATTTCCAAACATCTTTTTAAGAAAAATAATAATAATGAATTTCACGTTTAAATAAAAAAAAAGAATGATTTTTTATTAAAAAAGTATGACATTTTATTTTAATACAAAACTTTCAGAATTTATTACTCAAAAAAGCATTTATCATGCTAAGAGTTGACAGCATAATTTTTTTTAATGAAAAAACTTTTAAAGCTCTTAGTCTGTTTCGCATAGTTTGTAGTTTGAGTTTCGAATACTTTATAATTAATCGAAATAAGCTGAACAAATATTCAAGCATATATGATTTTTTTTTCCAATTTAAACTTCTTTGATCGTTGATAATTTTTTTAAATTAAATCTTTTTGGGAATAGCGTGTCTCTCTAAAACATGTCAAACAAAATATATTTCTCAATTACAAGAAGTTTTACATTTCCTGAACATATTTTATTGCAAAATAAAAACAGATTCAAACAAGAATGAATAGTACGGTTAAATATTCTTCCGAATTTTGCGTAATTAATGATTAATTTTATCTTAAATTAGTGTAAATAATTTATATCTGGATGTTTAATACTTTAATATTACTTTCTGTTGCATTTAATTTATGATAAAAATTGTAACATTGGCAAGCAGGCCGTCCCTTAAATTATAAAGACGATTCAATGGGAGCTTGGCTAAATATTGGCAATACAACGAATTTGGCATCTCTTTTGGCGACTGTATTGGTGGCCATATGGATGCTTCGGGAAATTACTGGTGAAATCTATTAACATCACGATGTATGACGTAAGCAGATTTGTCATGAAAGTGCTTGAAGATAGTCGCGCAAGCAAGAAATAGTACTCGCTCGATGAAACTCACTCAGTTTTATTTCAGCTGTTGAAGCGCTGACTTGTCTACGGTTGAGAGATTGCATGCAAATAAACATAAATGCTACGCGCTTGTATTTTTAGACACTGATAGTTGTGTTTGATCAATTTCGAAGGTGTGAAAATCTACTTAGATTTATTAGGTGCTTATTACTAGCATTCAGTTAATTAGTTTAATTCAGGTTGCTAAATTTTAAATAAATTCATCAGACTCTCATCATCTACTAGAACTTATTACACGCGCTTCCTCTAAGCAGTCAATACAGCGAGTGAGAGTGGTTCTCCCTCACGTTTTTTTTTAACAAAATACAGTTTTGTTCACAGTTAACAAGATATATTATTAACACAGTAAAAAGAAGAAATACAAAAACTGAAATAAAAATTATGAGAATAATTTTAAAAATTAAGAATAATTAAATGCATCTAAATAAGTTTAAAATTTATCATTTATTCTAATAGAATTAATTTAGTTTTGCTATAACCATGCCAATCATCATTCAACTGATTTCTGAAAATAACTTGACTGGTGCAGCCATCTACTGGTGAAATATTTACTTATTTTTGTCTTAAAACATTTATATATTAAGCGAACTTTTGCGATGCCTCCTGTATTTTAAGGATAGTTTTTCTGAAGTAAATTTTTATCGCTCCTGAAGAACTGTTTTGCTCTTTGAGACTGATAGGGTAAAATCTTTGAACTCCGATCTACGTAAAAATATGATGTTCTCTGTGTCAAAATATATTTTTATTAAAATATTTTAAATTGAAATGGTTTCCTAGATTATAGGCTCTG
Organism: Trichonephila clavata; assembly: GCA_019973975.1. NCBI lineage: Eukaryota > Metazoa > Arthropoda > Arachnida > Araneae > Nephilidae > Trichonephila > Trichonephila clavata. Next base: position 67,192 of record BMAO01018817.1, on the reverse strand, counting down.
ACTTTCATGTTAAATGAAAGAATCCTGAAACAAGCATTTCTACCAAACTATACTTTTTCCATCATTTTAAATTAAATAAATGAGTGTAATTTTTAATGAGTGTAAAATTTATAATAACTCAATCAGAGATAATAGCTTGTGTTGCTTCAAAACTTGCTTGTTACAAAGACGTTCAATCTAAACCTATTTTATCTTTCCCAGTAATTCTAAACTGAATTTAGGTTTTATTTTTTTATTTTAGATTGTTTTTTTAAACTTTATTTAATATTAATATTTTTTTTCTGTTTGTGCTTTCGCAATGTTGATAATAGTTTATATAAGTTAAGCATATTTTTCCGTTTCAGATAGTTTTTTGGCTTTTAGTATATGCAATTTCAGTGTGTTGCAATTTATTTTCAGTTTGAATTTTAAGCTGAGTTTGTTCGAGTTATTTGTTTTGGATATTTGTTAGGTTAGTTAAATTTAATTTTATAATTTCTTTCCCGATATAAGAATAACTGATGCATACTTTGTGTGGGTTCAGTTCCCATTTTTAGTCCACTGCCTTACTTTGTGTGTGTTCAGTTCCCATTTTTAGTCCACTGCCTTATTGCAACCTACTTGGCAAATTATTGTTATAATGGATAAAAGTATTTAATGCTGAAAAAACGCACTGTTTGCTCATTTAGCGCTATTTTTCCCCTCCATCGCCAAAGGTTTGGGAACTGTTTATGATAGTTTCATCACATAGCTAGACTTATTTTATATGTTTTAGATAGCTCTCTCTTAAGTTAAAGGGTCCGCAGTAGCCTAGTGGTCGAGACAACGGACTCGTAAACGGCGTATCATGAGTCTGAGCTTAGTACCGCTGAAGGACCGCCGTGTAGAGCTGTAATTCACTTTAAATCTGTCGAGGCTTAAACATTCTCCCGTTGGTATGGTATGGAAGTTAGGAAGAGGGTACCAGCTCAGGTGTCGTTCGCGTCGCTTGATCATGGTTCAAAAATACGATATCCATCGCCAAAAGCCCTCGTGTATTGCGACTTTAATATATTCACTCACTCACTCTTAAGTTATTGTTGTACTCTATTTTTTAATTTAAGGCTTCTTCATAAATCTATTTTTGGAAATCTTTGTATTTAATTTTGTTCTTCGTAGCAAAATTACGTTTATTTTTTTGAACGAATTATTACAAAAACGTAATCTTTCCACACACACACAAAAAAGAAAAAAACCCTGCTGTAAACGATCTTTAGTATTATTAAAGAATTGTACTCATTAAAAAATATTTTAAATATTTGAGTTTGCTGTATTGCACGGGTTCAACGCCAGCCCTTATTAAAAAAAAATTCCTATGACAGCTTGCAAGAGAACAATTGGTGAATTCAAAAACTCACTCAAGTAAAGGAAAGAGGTTTACAGTATTCTTTTAAAACTGAGAGCATTATTGGTGAAAGCAGACGTAAATTGTCCCACAAACAAAACTGAAAAGTGGTTAAATGACTTATTTATTATTAACTAAAGCTGTAGCCTCTCTTGGTGGGCAGGGATGTCTTAAGACATGGACTTGCTCTCGTCTCGGTTTCAATAAGAATATAACGAGAATAATTTTACTAATAAAATGTAATTTCTTGATTTATTCCCCGAAAAACTGAAAATTTCGAATTTATTCCAACTGGCAATATAGTGGCATGACTGCATTTATATGGCATGTTTGTTGTTTATGTCTAGCCTAAGGCTTACCACCCTAAGCCAATATTTAGGCGAAAAGTGGCAGTAGGTCGAGTTGAGTTGTGCCTAGGCTTAGGAAATTGTGAATTACGCACATTTATTTGCTATGATCTATTATTTGCAGGAGTATTTGACAACGTATGCTGTATATACGAGGGTTGGAAATTAAACCAATCACGATTGACCAGTGCACCACCAAGACATTTTGAGGGACCACCTGAAGATTAGCAGTTAGAATTTATATTCCGAGATAATCAAGATTACCAAGTCTCTTACTGGCAATAACTACGAGAAATTAACTTTAGACAAAAATAATTATTTTTTAAAGTATTTTGAAGTTTTTGATTACACAAACGCATCATCTAATATTATTATATTTGTAGCTGTTATTATGTTTGTATCTTGAATTTTACTTTAAACACAGTTGTGAAAGAGCAATTTGTTTGTTGTAGTTATACAGGTAAGTATATATTCCGTATTTGTTAAGTTATAATAAATATTGTGGGCCTCTTTTTTTCGCTCACCACATCAATGTCATTGAGTGGAACGCAACATATTGAAAAAAATTAGGAGTAGCCAGTACCAAGGAAAGTCTGATTACCTAGGCTATATACTCTCTCTCGTGGTTCTTTCTAGAAATCTTCCCGATTTCTTAAGCTTCAAAATTCAGCTTGCAAAAACGTGTTTTAGGTAAAATTAATACTGCAAGCGTTTTTATAGAATCAATCGGCAACTTTATTCTTTCTACTCAACTGAATATATTACAAAGATTGCCAGATTACAAAAGATAATATTACACTTTGCCAGATAACAAAAGATATTATTACACGTTGCCAGATTACAAAAGATAATATTACACACTGCCGAATTACAAAAGATAATACTACACATTGCCAGATTACGAAAGGAACAAAATTAATCGTTTGTTATTACACACATAACAATAATAAAGAAATACTATTCATAAAATAATTTTAGATTTACCGATCATATTGTCTACTTAAATGGGTAGCAGTTGGGACCTATTTCTGTATAAGGACCAGGAAGTTTTAAGGCGTCATTGTTTGTGGGCAAAATGTAACGCACCATAAATATAATACAGTACAACACTCACGAGTCGATTTGCCATATTCAGAATTTCTTAAATCACAAATTTATATTACTTTATTTAATTATGTAACCTAAATTTTGCCCAGCATTTATCCTTTGCACACCATACTTAAGCTAATTCCATTTTCCATAGTATAAGGGTAATAAAATATTAAAAACCAAATCTTAGAAGAAACAGTTTTTCCTTACCAGTGTATACCCCTTCCTAACTATCATAATTAATCAACCCAGACAACTAGCCGCATTTAATGACTACTCGGTTAATCCCCACCCTCAGAAGGTGTTAGCTTAATCGGACAATTACTCTCATTAATTAGGGCCCATGAAATAAGGGGTGAAAATTATTGACACCGTAACTTCTACTGACTCTTTCACATCGCTGTGTAGTGGCTCTGAGCATTAATCACTTCGCTCACAATACAAGGCTCTCGTGTGGATGATAAATGCTCGCCAAGCGTTGACACAATCGTTAATAATCACGCCAAAGGTAAATCATATCAAAAGTGTTTCGTCCAATAAGCATTGGGAGAGAAATTCACTTTTGTTTCTGTATGCTAATGAGCAGAACACGTGAGAGAAAACTTAAATTTGCCGTTTTTGATTGTTAATGGGGGATTGATTACAGGATGTGCCACCAAAAAGATGCTTATTGTATCTGTGTTTGTGTGAGATTGGATTATATCAGACATCTGATTGGAATTATATCTCTTACATGAGGGGTGTCAAAGGCTAATTTGGGCCACCAAGCAAATAAGATGTAACGCTAGGTGGGCCACAAAAAAATCAATATTCATAGAAACGTAAGTTTATTTTGAATAATGTATTATAATCAGTAGCGCACACAAAATTTTTTCAAAGGGGTCCATGGTCGAAAGTCCCCCAACTCATATGATACCTCAAGACAACACCAATTAATTTTTCTGATTTTGTCGATATTGTTAACAAAAAATAGTAAAAAACAAATTATTGAATTAATAATTAGCATTAATTCATTAAATAAATTGTTAATTACAAGTACTTAATTAAATTTTACGTTACATATATATAGATATAAGATTATCATCAATCGAAAAAAACAAGGGCTTTGAGGGGGAGGGGTTAGACCCCTAGGACGCCCCCCTTTTGTGCACCCCTGATTATAATAAATACAATTAAAAGAACAAGAAAAATTTAAAGTTTACGTCCTGACACTTGAAATCTTTTCTTTGCTACTATCTTTCCTATTTCGAATATTTGATATTTTTCTCGTATTATATATTATTGTGTGCCGATATACTGACCGGGCTTCAAAAATTTTCGTTGAGGGCCACGCCCGGCGAGTTTGTCACCCCTGTCTTAGACTGATACTTTCCAGGTGTTTGAAAGAATTTATTCGTATTTCGTAAATGCAGTTTGAATATCATTTATTCGTAAATTTTTTTCTGTAACAGTGTAGTCATCTGGTCATGGTCACGAGCCCGTAACCACCGTTATATTTTCGAGTCGTGGGTTCATATTATTGTGTTCCGATATACTGGCCTTCCCCAAAAATTTTCGTTGAGAGCCGAATCCGGCGAGTTTGACACCCTTGTCTTACACTGATACTTTCCAAGTGTTTGAAAGAATTTATTTGTATTTCGTAAATACAGTTTGAATATCATTTATTCCTAAATTTTTTTCCTGCAAGTCATCTGGTCATGGTCGCGAGCCCGTGGCCACCGTTACCTCTCCGAGTCGGGGGTTTGGGTTCCCTTATAGATCCGCTATGCAGAGGGCTCTGGGCATGTAAGACTTTTTAAGGCTTTTACAAAGGAGTGAGAGTTTTATTAACGTCGCACTGTAAATGAATATGTGAGCTATTGGTGACGGATCTTGTAATCCTGAGTCATGATCAAGTGACGAGGGAGACACCTGGGCTGGCACCCCTCCTCTCACACACCACACTAATTGGAGGGCTTTTAGCATCAATATATTTAACGTGCATCAGCCCCTCTACACGGCGGATCTTCAGGGGCACGAGGTTCGAACTCATGACATGCCGGCCAAGAGTCCGGGAGCATGACCATTGGGTCATGGTCCCGGACTCTAGCTTAATTGCGGTTTAACAAAAAAGAATTGGTTGCCGATACCTCTCGTGTTGCTTCGGAGTACAACGCTAGTAAACAATCAATTTATGGATTAAATCAGAGCTTCTCAAACTTTCAATACTTGCAACCCAAAATTAAATTATAATTTTCATCACGCCCCCTCCTCCATAGAGTAACAATGTATTGAATTCAATAATGCTATACTTCGAAGCTAACCTACAGAATGACTTTAAGTGCCGCCGGCGTATATAAACGTCTCACTCAGCCAGTGTTTTAAATGCCCCGAACGCATGTGTACGTCTTTCCGAAGTATGATCTTTTCTGTGCTTTGCTATCCATAAAATTATTCCGAAAGCTTTTAGAATGCAATAAAATGACCTTTCCAGTGTTTTGATCGATTTATTTATTTATTCCTTTGCAATTCCTCCCCCCTCGATACACCGCATACGCTCGCTTTCCAGTTAAACGGTGGCATTGGGGAGCACGAGTCGCTTAATTTTTAATCGGTATTTGAAGAGGATTTTCAAAACCGTACAAATTATCAAGAAAAATGTTAATTTTTGTTTTTAATTTTATATATGACAAGCCTATGGGGTCACTGGTGATTATTAAATTTGTTCTTAACTTAGTATAGTTAAATTAGTTTTGAAATACATTGCGCAGTACTGATATATTTATAAGTTTATTATATCATTGTAAATGTGTATTTTATTTTTTTATTATGCCGTAATGTATTTTATTTATTTACTTTCAATAAATAATAATTTTTTAAATAATCTTTTGTTCTTGACTTTTCGATATGCTCGCGACCCCCTTGTAGGGTTATCACTCCTCTTAGGGGAGCGCGCCCCACAGTTTGATAAACACTGAATTAAATCATGATTCTCAAACTCTCAACATTTTTTGCGACCCAATTTTTTATCATATATCTTTCATTAAGAGATGAAAAATAATTATTAAGGATATTTTTATAAGAAAAAAGTATACTTTTCCTCAAGAAATATTTTTAAGATTGCTTTTATAAATATTTCATCTTTTCCTTGTATGATACGTATCTAGAAATCTTTCGGTGAAAATTAAGTTTACACATTATTTTTAATGCAGGTCAAGGATATCAAGCGTCTGTCTTTAAAGTCAATCTTAAGAAAGTTGGATGGATAAAGGTAGTTGCGAAGTATGAATGCTTACAAAATAAATTGCTAAAAATTTCTTTACAAACATATTACCTGTTCTTTTACTTCTCTGTATCATTCAGGCTCTGCAACGAGTGATGCCATTCCTCGTGCAAAAATGAAAAATTTAAAAATCTCTTGAAGTACATTGTATTAAAGAAAGCCGGCAATAACTTTAATAAATATAAAGCTACCAAGTACCTTACTGAAAGTTTCAGAAGAACTTCCCAGTGTTTCTGGACGTCTTTCTTAACTGCTGTAATTACAGTTAATATTTAATTTTCCTTCTTTATAGCTGTTTCATTTCTCTTCGCGGTTGCTGTGAACGGGAAATCTTATTAAAAGAAAAGGTCTGCTAATTGTGGGGAAAAGAGCGCATTTCAGGAACATTCTTTCGAGATTGTTTATTACGCTGTTGCCAGATGTTTATCTTAAAATTTGTTCTGTGATGTAACTGGAATGGGGCGCCATTTATGTTTGGGAAGAAAGCAATCGAGAAAAGATTCCATAACATTCGAATACTTTTTGTCGTCAAGGATTTCAGAGAATGGAATTCGTCGAGAAACAGATATAATGTGTTTTATTTCACTTTCCTTAATGTGTAAGGATATGTGTGACTGCATTGTTGAAGACTTGGACGTGAGATGGGAAATTAAATTAAGAAAGTCGTAAATGGAATGTGTTCCATTTTTGAAACAGATTGTGGAAGGTGAATTTCTTACGTTATTTTATTACGTCTTTAATGCATACGTTATTTTAATCAATATCTGTTTGACTTTCTAAAACTTTATGTATTTAAATTGATAACTTTATTCATGATTACTGTTCTAAGATTTGAATTTCTTGTTATTTAAGCTTATTTATCTTTCATTTCTACTCCTATTGTGTTTTGTTTTATGTAATATTTCAATTTGGCTCATTTTTTTTTTTGCTGTCTTTGGCTGAAGAAAACTTTTATATATATTAGATAAGTTTTACTACCATGCTTGTTCTAGGAGACCTTTAAAACAATAAAATTAAAAAAGGAAAAGAAAAGGGGGGAGGTTCAGATGATAAGAAATTTTTATAACGAAAAGTAATTCGGCGAGTTTTTATCTTTATTTAGCTGTTTCGGGAAAATTCAATGTGGTTTATGGATTTTATATTTATATACATATGCGGAGCTCGACTCCATTAGAGAAAAGTTAATCTAAATACATCCAAAAAAACCTGTAAACCATTAAGTAATAGAAACCGAACTGCTAGGGTTCGAATTAAAAGAGCTTTAAACTAAAATGAGTATTAGATACTATTTAAAGAATTATATGCTTGCAAATAATAAATATATGCAGGTAATTTGAAAGAACTAGACAGGCAGATTATGCAGTCTCTGCGTGCGTGCTAAGCGCGACTGAAAAGTTTGATTTTCGCCCTTTAAATATAATGGAGGTAATTATGTCGAGAAATATATTTTTTTCATGACATTTTAGTATACAATGGAAGGCATTGTAAAATTCCTAACCGGTTTTTTTTCTTAAGCAGTGCAACCAACTTATTGATTGACCTTCGTCTGTGCTTTATGCCTTTTTAAAATGATATTCTCACTGAGTTTAGTTTAACAATGGAACTGTCAATAAAAAATTCTATTTTTATAGCAAATATGCTTAAATAAAACTCTGTCTGTGGTATTGCCAATAGGTTTCCCAGAAAAAAGTTTTAAAAATAGTTCTTAGTCTAGTCCTTTGGCCATATTAACTTGATCTTCGATCCACGTATCTTGCATTTTGCCAAAACTTTTGCAGAGCGTTTTTGGTTATTGCTTTACAATTATATATAATTAGTCTTTCGCGATAAATTCTATTATTATTATAAAGAACAGTAATTTAAAATGATAATCAATAATAAATTATAATAATTTTTAAAAGTATGATACCTAAAATTTATAAAATCTTTTTATTTAAGACATATTTATCATTTCCATAAAAATTAGCTACCAGAATAAAATAGGATGTGCACTTAAATTTGGCGATATTTTGACCTAGATAGCCATTTTATTACGGCAAACCCATATTTGTTATTGATAACCCATACGATAGTCATTTTCTTGGTAACCCCACAAAATAATTTGGTGCATTATTTTAAAATTCTTGCCAATTCGTACATTATAATTTATTCGAACACAATACTCAAATTACATTTCTCTTTTCGAAAAAAGAGAATGCCATAACTCCCTCTCTCTCAAATAAAAATATTATTCGATAAAATCAAACATCCTAAGAAAATGATCAAAACAAAGACATAATGTCACTCGATTCGAAATCTTGAGCCTTAAATACTATCGATTTGTTTCCGTAAAATAGGACATTTGTGCATTTCTCTGATAGCATTTTCCAGCGAAACATGAACTTTTGTATTTCATAGATCAATTCCATTTTTATTGGACTTCATTTTTTAGCCACGATATTTGTCCAATTTTATCGGTTCGTTTTGACAGGTTTTTCAAGGAATGAAATATCGGTAGTTTTCGGGATTTTCAGCCTGGGGGACAATCATTGTATTTGTGACATGTCATTTATAGCATTGGAATGTCTCTGTATGAAGAACAGCTTCGAATTTCTGGGTTAAATAGCTCGGAAAAGAAATTTTGTTTTCAAAAGAATTGGACTCTTTTTTTTTTTTGGTTAAATAAGTCAATTGTGGAATTCTTTTATCTACTGTTTTAAAATTCATGAGTTTATAATAAAATACTTTCATGGCGAATATTTTATAAGGCCGTAAAAAAGGAATAATATTTACTTTTTAAAAAAAAATTATGCAAAACGTTCAAGTGATTCGGATGAAATTCAATGTGCACCAAAATATGCATTAAGATAGAAATGAACATGAATTTAAAACATAAGAAGATTAATGAAAATTTATTAACTTTAAGTAGATTGTAAAGAATTTTTATTTACTTTTAGTATATTGTTCGTAAGTCCGTGGTAATAGAAACCGTGACTTTCCCAGAAACTTCTACAGAATCTTCGCTCCACAAAAGCTCGTTCAAAGTCTAATATTTTATTGTCTTTTCTAGTAACTAATAGGCTTAATTAATGTGACGTCATACTCACATTATAACTGCAATCACGTGTTTCTAATCAATCAGTTGATAACATCATGTGACGTCATAATCACGTGAGAGAAGACACACAATCACTTGTTTTCAGCTAATCATTTCATGCGTTTCACTTTTGGTAAGTTTTTCTTTTAGCGTGAAATTTCTTTTAAAAACCCTATATTTACAATACTTGAAACGTACGCAAGTAAACAAAACGCACTCGATTTAAAAGTACACAGATTAATGTTTGAATTTTTTTAAATAAAAAAAAAACTTTTTGAAGAATCTTAACACTTAACTATTTGTGCAAAATTATCAAATTTGAAATTGTATCGAAATTTTTTACAAGAACTACTAATGCAAGATTTTTTTAGTTTTTGAATTCATTGAAGAACACTTGAATGCATTTATCACGTGACAGTCATGATGAATTTAGCGCATTAACATGTCTATTATCCACTGTGATTAAGCTTCTGCGTACATTTGCAGTCAGCGCCTTCTAAGTAAAACCGAAATAAACAATGGGATTATGGGATGCCAGAAGAAATGCCAGACGACATTTCTCTCAACCAATCCAATGTGATCTGTTAAGCCTAGTAGCAAATAAGGCTTAGGAAGTCGCAGAAGGTATTTTTGTGAAGCGCAGAATAATAATAGTATGAAAATCTAATTGGGGAAAATTGATTGAATGCATAATTGACATACGTAAAATAATTCTACTTGTTTTATATAAATGTCGTAATAAATGTTTTATAAAGAATAATATGTGTTGCAAAAGATAATTAGGATCCCACTTAGAATATGTTAATTAAAATAATTTAATAATGAGATTTATGTAATTGATAATATATTTATATAAACACACATTATTTGTAACTGTAAATTTAATTTGAACATTTCAGTAGTATTTCACGCCAAGCATTTGAATTATAGAATGAAATGCGTACTTTATTTTGTGTAAATTATTTTATATATTCAGTGAATATCAGGTTTCTACACAAACTCTTATTTTGGTGACATATGTTCTGGGTTTGGCTTCAGAATTCATAGCATTTTATGGAAATTTTTAGTTTTAAAATTGAACTTTGTAAAAATCTATGCAGTTATAGAAAAGTGTTAAAAAAATGTTCAGGGCTTCTTGCTCTCAACTAAAATGCATCTTTTAAAATTTAATAAATGCATGCATTTCCTTTTTTTTTTCCATCGGATGTTTAGAAAGTTTTACAGTAGAACGTCGTTTATCCGAATCAATTGGGACCGGACACCGTTCGGATACGTGATTGTTCAGATAACCGAATGCGATCCATGATACTGGACACTATGCAAATATTGGAAATCATCACATGCGGGAAACGTGTTTGAAGAAAAAGCCAAATAGGGGCAAAACGTCGCAATTTGACCTTGATTGTGGAAAATAATCACCTATTTTTCGCTGTACCATTGTACACCTTCCTTTTTCCACTGCAAGGTCTTTGATTCTCTTCAGCAGCAGTAGTTGAGTAAGACAGCACTCTGATTGTTGTTCGTACCACTCCATAGCTGTCTCTAAAGCAGAAACGTGTCACAAATTGATGGACCCTTGCTACTTTCGTTGTTGTCCTCGTCTTCATCCGTTTCATCGTCGAAAGGGTCGGATACTTTTTGCACGGAAGTCACAATCTCGTCATTATTTAGCATTTGAAATCCACAGTCTTTTGCATCGCATGCCATCGAGGTTTCTACATCAACAAAAGAGCACGTATACACCCCTCACTTGGAAACAAACTGACCTAATATTCCGCGCAGATGTTTACCAAATCATACAACTGAAATTTCCCGAATATCCTTCACCTTGGGGTTTTCCGTCACTTTTGACCTCTCACGAAACAACTGTTGAGCTGTTCGAAAACGTATCCGGACTTTAGTTCAAATATATGACGCTCCTATAATAAACGTTCGGACGTTTATTATCCGGAGACGTTCCTACGACGTTCTACGAACGTCTCCGGATAATAAGGACGTTCTACTGTGTCTCATTTCAGCAAACGAAATTTATCTGGATCATGTTCTAAATACCGTGAATTTATTAATTTCATATTCAATAAAAAGTTGCTAAATTATGAAATTTTTATGAGTTACAAGAATTAGTTTTTGCGCACTTATTACGTCTTAATGAACTTTAATAAACATAATGCCCAAAAATAATTTCAGTATTCAAAATACTTATAATTCTATGCATAATGACTTCTGTTAGTTTAATTTTTAAATGAGATACCAACTTTGTCGTATTCAATTCCCATTATTAGTTCACTCTCTCCCTATTTCTATTTATTTATATATATATCTTGTTCAAAATTTCAATTGTTAGTAAAATACTTTTTATTCATCCACTGAAGTTCAAATACATTAAACTTGTAGTGAGTGACACTTGCTGTTAATGCAGTTTTTTCAAATATTAATTCATTAATTAAATTTATTTTTTAATTTTAAATTTATTCAGCGGTATTTCTGACAAAGTTAGATTTATCTGCAACAGATGGCACCAGTAAGTTTTTTTTAACGAAGTAGGTATTGACTTAATTTTTTTTTTTACATTACTTGTTTTTTGTAAAAGTTTTGGAATATTTAACTGGTTTATCGGTTTTTGTTTGAGAGTGTTTTCTATCTGCAGTAAAATTGTATTGAACTAGAATTCACATTCAAGCTTATTAATTGAATATTTAAGTCTTTAACATAGAATACATTTTTGGAAGCGACAGATCTGGGAAAAAATGTGCCAGACAATTGTTTTTCAAAGATAATTTATCAGTATATAACTAGATATTCGGTTTGTTTCTTAAAATTAAAAATAAACAGGCTATTTTTTCCAAGTTATTACTTTTAAATTTTAGATCCATGGAGCTATTAGCCCGAATCTGTTAATAGTTTTAGATAGAATTGTGGGACTTGCACTTTATGTGGTTAGGTTACTAAATTAGAAATATCCCACAAGATCTCGTCATATGGCTATTAAATACATGAAAAAGTTATGTGTCTATATTATAGAAACATAATAGAAGGAAATTCATCTAATAAAATAGTTGTGAGAATTCTTTAAGCTTCATAATTAATTTTAATTTGTGTAGGAATTTTTGGTTGGTAAAAAGTCAATCTTGAATAATATAATTTTCTCTAAAGCAATTAATCCATTCATGGAACAGCAGCTACACAAAGGCATATGATTTTAACAATTTCAGTAAACATAAGTATATACGTTTTTTTTTCGTTGTATTATTTAAAGCATCACTGACGAAAAGAAAGAAGTTTAATTATAATTTGTGATTAGGCTTCAGTTTTCTTAGCACAAGTTTTCACTATTTCTGATAAGTCAATAACTCTTTGAAAATGTTTAATTTTAATTTAATTTTAATAAGAATTTATTTTTGAAAACATTATGTAATTAGCCTCTTTTAGATATGTTTAAATATTGATATCATAATTTTATTACTGGTAACAAGATAACTACGATTCTATAAAACCCATACTGAATAAAGTTGATGGCCAACTGAAGTGTGAAATCGAATTTGGTGTTCACTGATCCAAAATTCAAAAACTTGTGCTCAATGGACCTTGATACTGACGTTCTGGGTTGTGCCCATGTAGTTAAAGGAGAACAAATTATTAAAAATGGGAAAATTAAGTTGTTGTAGGTTTACAATGCATGACTTGTATCTGAAGAAAGACTGAACTGTCCCATTGAGACAAAAGTATTTAATTCAATTTTTTTAGAACTTATCCATTGCACTAAAGATGATTTCATGCATAAAACATTCTATTCAAATTAGAGATAAACATTTATTAGACATTCCACATTAAGGTATCCGACTACCCCAAAATTGTGGATTTTGCCAAAGATGGACAATTTTTTTATGATTTTATTTTATACACCTTCTTATTAGCTTTATAAAAATACCAAGTATGTTATTTACCGTTCAATAGGACAAAAACTACAAGAGTTTTAGTAAAAGCAGATGCCATTACATTACGCAAGATGTCATATTTAAAAACGAGTTTTACTCGAAATGTGTTTTTTTGAAAATGCTGAAACGGGACCAGCGATTGCTCAAAAAGGTTTTAAAAATAATTAACTGATTTTTTTGTGTATTTCTGTATAATAGTAGAAGAGTTTTAACCTTCAGATTTATCCATCACTGTTTTATTACAAATTTTACAGTCCCTTATGTGAATATAATCACTGCTTTTTTAAGCAATTTCATGTTATAACTAAGATAAAGCGCTCTAATTTTGTAAAAATTTAAATATCTCTTATCCTGATGGTCATTTCAAAAATGAATAAGTTAGCAACACATCAGAATTGAAAAATTGAAAATTTGTTCATAATTTTTTGGTACAAAATGGGCTGCGTTTATGTTATTTTTTGTCAATTTTTACCGATTTTTTAACACAGTTTAGTAATAATAATTTCTTTTTATCATTTTAATTTTAGCATATCTTTTTCTTAAAATGTACCAAACAAATCTAACTCCATTTTCTTAAAAGAAAGGTCGCAAGTAGTCGGATAACTTAATTCAAGTTGTTTAGAGCTTATCGGTTGCACTAAAGATGATTTCAAGCATATAACATTGAATTCAAATTAGGAATAAACTATTATTAGACATTACATATTAAGAACCTTTAGGCCAAACTCAGAAAAAAAATAAGAAATTAGGTATATGTATATGCAAGTCCTACAGAACCGGTAAAAAAAAGTGGGCTGAATCTTACTGTAGATTTTAGGTACCTGACTCAGCTTTGGAATTTTTCTGCAAACTCATTTTTTATGCCTTTATGCATTCATCATCAAAAAATGGTTTGAAGATATTTCATAAAACTGGTCAAATACTGGCTTAATTTTACTATAGATTTTAATTCAGAGACTCGCCTTCTGAACTTAAACAATTTATTTATGCTTTTATGCATTTATTATCAGAAAAAAATTATAAATATTCTACAAAACTGTTGAAAGCAGCTTGAATTAAAATATTTGTTTCAATGCAGTGAGTTTATTTTAGATAAGTTTCTTTATATACCTATGCATGTATTTATTGTCAGAAAATAATTTATAAATATTCTACAAAATTGTTGAAATCAGCCTGAATTAAAATACTGAATTTATTACAGATAAGTTTCTTTATATACCATTGTCATAAAAATAAGCAGTAACTCATCCCTTATTTGTTTTAATTCTTTATTAAATTGTTCAATGGGTTATTAAATATATATTTTTAAAATTTTTTTAATTAACTTATATAATCATATATTTGTATTCTTTATGGTCAGTTTTGGTCAAAAGAGACATTGATTATTCTTTTTGTAATAAAAAATTATTTAAATAATCTATTTTCTTAATTATTTTTATTCCTCAAATTCAAACTTCTAATAAGTTCTTAGAAACATTGTATCAAAGCCTAAATGAGATATCATACTGTACTATGATTGTATAATATACAACATAATATTAAAAATGAAGAATGGAAATATAAGATACATTGGAAATACAATGAAAATTGGGACACGATACTAAAAATACTAGGAAACAGAAACTGGAAATAATTAATCAATATATGGAGGCGACAAATATATAGAACATGGTGTACTGTATTTATCCATATATATACTAAACTTTTTTTAAATACAAAATTTAAAGAAGACCAAATAACTCATACTGAAAAAGGAATTAAAAAAGGAAATCTGCAATTAATAACCAGTTCATTACCTATTTTTTTATGGGTTAGTAGAGTAAAAACCGATTAACACGAAACTGAAAGGACATAAATAATTTTTTTTGTGTTAAAGGATATTGCAAAAAAAAAAACACCATACATGAACAAAATTAGGTTTATTAAAGTTTATTTTATTTACCTAGATATGTATGCATGCATATATTTAATAAAAATCAATGAAACAAAAATATCACAGAATTTAAGAAAATTTAATGCAAAATTTCGAAATTTTTTAAAAACAAAGATTTATTGAGTTTTTGGAAAAATAATCTGATAATTTTCTCTTTGTAAAATTTGTTTTAGCATCAAATTCTCAGCAAATTGCTTAATATCGTTCATTTTGTTATTCCTTTCATCATTGGAAGGGCGTCTAAATAACTGAGCATTTTTTTCATGACATTTCTCCTTTACGGATGATATGGGAACAGGAGCTACATTAATCATCTCATTTTCATCGTCGGAATTTGCATCAATGTCATTTTTTGAGCTTTGAGAAAACTCCAAAATGTCTTTGTCTGCCATAATCGGGGCTGTTCACACATTTCAATCCTCTACTGCAAGGAATTCTTCCGATAATATAATAGGACAATCCAATACTGATGGTGTTTTCCGTATTTTGTTCATTTCCTAAAGATAAATCTTTTCGTGTTAAGTGATTTTCATTTCGTGTTAAGAAAAAAATGCATGAAAATACGTATTTGTTTGTCGAGACCTCTGTGTTATTTCATGTCAACCAATATTTCGTCTTAAACGTTGTCGCATTAAAGGTATTTCACTGTAATTTATTCTGGAGAACAAGATTTGAAAACAAATCAGTTTTTCAATATGTATTTAACTCTCATAATAATCAAATGAGTTACAAGTTTAATTCTGTTAAACTTATTCCTACCAATGGATTGGTTTCAAGACTGCAATACATATTGAACTTGTGTATAAATCTTTACTAAACAATGTACTGTTCTCACAAAAATTTTGACCCCATTAATTCAATCAAATAAACTTTAAAGAACTCTTTAAGTCTCCTTTACTTAGAAATTCTTTTTCAGCTTTTAAATAGGTGTCCGCTCATTAGGGGAAAGATACTTTTGAAAGTGCTAGACTTTTAA
The DNA here is from genome assembly GCA_019973975.1 of Trichonephila clavata. Lineage (NCBI taxonomy): Eukaryota > Metazoa > Arthropoda > Arachnida > Araneae > Nephilidae > Trichonephila > Trichonephila clavata. The sequence continues at coordinate 51,211 of BMAO01018817.1, read as the reverse complement.
TAGCTTCAGCTTTTAAACAGTGAAAAAAAGAGGAAGTAACGGCATTGTGGAAACTGTAACGGAGACAACCTAATGATATCAAGTCTAGAGCAAATAAATTTTATTACTTCATTTTACTTTAGAGAGAAATATGCAGTTTAATGAGCAATTAAGAATTATATTAGGTTCTGTGAAAAACGATCGAAAGTTTATTCGTAAAATTCGTTGAAAATTGCATTCGTGCATGCAAGCACATGCATTACACATAAATATTACATTAGAAGTTTCAGAATCATATTCTGAAAAAGGATTTTAATTAAACTATATTTGGATATAAAATATTTGATTGACTTAATTTCGTTCAGGGTATAAGTCAAACGACTCACAACTCTAGGAAATTAATAAATATTTCGGTAATTATAATACAGAATTTCTTCTTTAAAGGTTAAACAAAAGAAAGCCTTGGCTTGAGATAATTAAAAATGACTATTCTGAAAAATTTGGAGGTTAAATAAAGAAGTTACAAGTGAATTAATTCATGAGAAAAAAATAATCGGATCCAGATTTGAGTATTCCAAGCTAATCCGCATTAACTACTTAGAAACAGTTACCGTAAAATCCGGCGTATATGTTAACGCGTAGCTGTAACACGAAAAAAAAAAAAATAAGATAGAAATTTACGGATGAGCGTTATACACTGGTATAAAAATGAGAGTCTTAAAATTAAAAAAAGAAGAGCATAGAAAAAAATTAGATTTCTAAATAGGTAGAAAAGAAATGACATAGCTTATGAATGTAAGAGGCTGTAGTTCTAGAAGTAAACTATTTTGTTTTCTAAAGCTTGGAATAGTACCTGGAATAAATGACTGAGCAGTGCTCACGGACATTTCAGGTTTCTTTCTAAGAAAAGGGATGCGCGTTATACGGGCGAATATACCTAAAAACTTTAAATCGCTGCTTGGGAGCATGGGTATGCGTTATACTCAGAATTTTACGATATATCTCTTAGCCAGAATATAAATGTCAACATTCCCATCTTATTTCCCTCTCCTTAGACCAGAGATACTCAACTGGCCTGCATGTGGCCCTTCGGACACATGCTGTGTCACAAACAAATTCAGTTATTAATATCGATGCCAAGCTGATACGAATTGCGAGATAATTTTCCTTTTTTTTGTAGTTATAACGGCTAGTGATAGTAAATGACAGTGTGGTAGAGACCATTTTATGGGTAAAACTAATTTTTAAGTAACCCTCATGTCTTCCAAGCAAAAAATATCTAAAAAAAAATTTGTTTCTTCAAGACGACTGGAGTCTTGAATATTTTGCAGAGAAAAAAACAGGGATCAGATTGTTTGATTTGTCGTGGAAATTCCACGTTTAAAAAATATAATTTTGCTCGTCACTATACACAGTACTAATCCCAAATCTTTTTCTCTTAATGTTTTTTTTTCTTAAAGGACTCTTTCAAGACGAGATAAACTACCTTTCTTCTTATCTCAAGTCAAGAAAAAAATCTTTGTAACATCACTAAATATTTTGTCAATGGTAATGTCACAAAATGCAGAGGGAACAAAAGCATCTAATAAAATTATTTACATTATATATATATTGATAAACATATGGAAGCGTTAAGGATAAACATATGAATTGATACAGAAATTGTAAGAGTGTTTCTTAAATGCTTCCGATCTATTTTTTGATAAATTCAGTTATTTTTTAGGTATTTACTTTTAGTAAAATCAAAAAAGTATTTGAATTAATATGCAAAAAAAAAAACCGCATAAACAAGTCTGAACTAATTTTAAGCAAATAATATTAATTTCAGTTCAGAATTCAGAAAAAACTATTTACCATCATCCTGTACTTGATAAATTAGTATTTGAAATAAAAATAAGCGAGAGGCTCTTTATATATATATATATATAAAGTTATCAAAGTGCACGGTAGCTTTGTTTTTATGACAGAAGAATGCAAAGTAGGGTTTGGAGAACATTGATGAAAATAAATCGAAATTACATCACAACTGAGTGCATAAAGCCTACTTTTTGTGAGTTGAGTTTGATAGAATTCAAAAAAAATTTTTTTTAAATTTAAAATTATGATTTTTCATATTTTGATCAATATTCCGCATTTTAAATGTCCTTGATCTTATAGTGTCCCCCTCCCCTTATCAATCCTCCCGATGGGGTCCATGTGAAATAATTGTGCTATTTATGTGGAAAAAAAAAGGTTGAGTACCGCTGCCTTAGACTTATCCTTAAATTTGAAGTGTGCAATTCCCTTCAGTTTTTACATATTTTCATAAATAACTTTGGAAAATTTATATAAACTGGCTGGGAAAATTAGAATCTAGATAGAGAACAGAATAAAGCTTATATAAAATGACGTAAAGATAAAGAAGAGTGAACTTTAAAAGATGAAGAGATAGCAAAAAAGGGGTACAAAGATAATTTTATACGTATTTAGCGTTCTGTAGCATCGTAAAAAATTACAGAAGTTAAGGGAAGTCTTTATTTTTTGTTTATCTACACACACACAAGGGCAAATAGCCAACTTAAAAAACATAGCTTATTATGTTTTATGTGTTGCCATCCATTTTAATTTATTTTTGGTGTTTCCGATTTTGATTCTTTTTATATTGTTTGGTTTCGGAAGTGTAGATTGTGAAATGAACCCAATGTGGGGGCAGACAGAGGCTCGCAGTAGGATTGAGTTCGTTGATTTGAACAGCTGCAGTGCCCAGCAAATTTATGATGAAAAGATGGCTGTTTATGCGCATGACAGCTTGCTATATGATATTACTCAGAGGCACAAAAGGAACTTTCAAGCTATCCACACTTTTCCTGCAGACGACTAAAGAAAGAGAAACTATCACGGACGATGCTACCGCAGTTATGAAATGAGATCACTTTATCCAATAGGCTCAATTCATGTCGGTCACATGATAAAGACAAACACGTGTTTTCCATCGAATTCAAAACAGACATCAAAGTAATAAAGTAAAACTTAGATAAAACTTAAAATTTCATGGTTGATTAAAGATGTTCAAAAGTTATAAAAAGAAATTCTTCAAAGTATCTTTAAAAAATTGTACATGTACTTAAAAATAAAATGCAATTTGTCTACTTATATGCATTAGTGTTGTTGACGAATTCGTGCTTTTTAAGAAAAAGTTTCTGAAAAGATCAAAAGTTGGCAACAACGGAGTGCATGAACTGATTATCTGGAAACACATGATTGCTTTTATCGTATGACTATGACGTCACAAGAGATTTTGAGCTGATTGACTAAACACTCGTGGTTATCATTATCATGTGGCTATGACGTCACATGAATTGAGCCCATTAGACTTAACAGCATGAATGAGAGTAATCCTAGTTGCGGACTACGTGTGGAAAATAATTAGAAAAGAACTGCCCTTTTCAGTGCCAGCAGCATTTACTGACTTCATTTTAGAAGCAAACGTGACGTCACCTGTCAAAGAATATGCAGAATCATTTGGGGCAAGTCGAAGAGGATTTTTGGTAGTCTGGTAATTATGAACAAATCTCGGATCTATCAATATGACCCAGAGAATGAGGAGTAGAAACACAATTTCTCTTTTTCCAAGGTGTAGAAATCTACAGGAAGAGTCATGCGGTTTGTTTTTGGGACTATTGTAGAAGCATCTTGACAGACTACCCGGAGAAGAATCGGGCTTAATTATTGCTAATTGTAAAATAAATTATTGTTTATTTAATTTAAGTTGTAACTTGACCTGTATATCGATTAATTTGGAATTCCGAATTACGATGTTTGAAACTTGAGTGAGAATGCCTTCACCTCCCATCCTCTTTCTGCTCTATGCCACATGTAAGTAGTGAATCTAATTGTTCTTTTAGAGTACGATGCGAAAAATGATGAACATGAAATCGTATTTTTAATACAGTATAAAAATTAGCTTATACAATTAAACTTAAGAATGAACAAAACTTATTTGACTATAAAATATCTGATGTGATGTTCAAACAAAACACTAAATTAATTATCAAGAACCCTAAGGATAGGGAACACAATAACATTCTTTCTTATTATTCGTTTTGGAAAAACAGTTACGACATAGTAGCAAAATATATTACAAGAATGTAATATATTTTCTTAACAAAAGATTTTATATAACTGTATAAATAATTGAGTTACACAGCTCACACAATACTATGGAAACTATGGCAAGTTGCGCTAACAATTTTTTAAAAAAAAGACTGATTTGTTATTTTACAAATAAAATAACTAAAACAATTACGATGTTTTTCTTAAACTTTTTATGGATTTTTTTAACTAAACGAATGGCGAGAACAAAAAGAATAAATAACGAATGAGAAAATAATTGACTAGAAAATAGCAAATAAAATTAACTTGAGTATTTTTAGTAATAACTAAAACCATGATACTCCCTAATATATGCAAGTGACAATGACTATAAACTTAATATATCAAAAGGTTACTATGTATACACATAAGAAATTAATTATATGTTAATTAAATTTACAACGCATTAAATTATTGTAATCTTTTTTAGCATCCCTTGACTTTTAGGTATTTTTTTTTAATCAAAGCTATTAATCAATGTTAAAAAAAATCTTTCCGATAAAAAGGAAAAAAAAATGTGACAAGTTATTTCCTTTCAGATAAAATACATGTGTTGCAAAAACATATCTGCACGATAAACAATAATTTAGTGAATTTTTATAAATATAAGTTCTCAAAATCCTAATCATTCTGACAAAGATCTGTAAAATTCAAATTAATGCAAAAAATTGATCTTGAAACTGAAACATCTATAGCATTTCAATGAACAGAACATGATTCAAAATTTCAAATGTATCAAAATTATTATAAACACTCATTCCCCATTAGCCTCAAAAATTCATTTAAATCTGGTACTTTTTCCGTCATGTTGTGTTTTTTACACAAAATCTTCCAGAAGGTAAGTTTCCCACACCGCTAAAAGACAGCAGTATATACATTGCGAATGGCAAAGGTACATTCCTGGCATACCCACTGTATGCGCTAGATGCCGTTTTCTGTCGTCGTTATAGCAACCAAGAAGGTTTTCCCTCATTCCTTCACCAACCAATCTCTAGGTGAGGACCAATGGGATAGTTTTAAATGCACTAAACACACAACTTAAAGAAATTCCTTGTCGATTCTGGCATTTTGATTTGTATACGACTTTTCAATTCAGTTTTATAAATAAAATTCATATTTGAACTTGAATTTTTATCTCATTTTGTTCACTTATTATTGGAAGACTTATAATGTCTACAGCATATGAAAATAAATACGCTATGTTGATTTATTTATACCTTTCAAGGACAGTGATTTCCTGGTGAAACCACCTGTTCATACACACGTTTCCTTCATACTTAAAATTAATTTAATAAAAATTAGCTTGGAGGGGTAATGTTTTACTTCTAAATAGGATTAATCACATTTAGAAGTAAAAAGTCGCATCTGTAGAAGCACTGTAAAAAATTGTGTTTTAAGGCTAAAAGTTTGGGTTTCGAATTTCAGTCTATTGAAAGATACTTGATTCAATGAAAAAGAACTCCAACTTCAATTTGATATTATTTAATATATTTCAATGATGAAGATTATTTCAATAGGAATATAATAGTTCACAAGTAATATCATTTTCCACAAGTTAAGCATTTCGACACGAGAACATTTCACACAAGAATATTTCACTAAAGAGCGTACTTATATTCGAAGGAAGATATATGCACTGGTTTTTGCCACAAGACTACACGTAAATGGAAGCGTCTCACTGCAACAGCGCTACCTAACGGTTTTTAAGGTTCATCAGCCTCCTGGCCAATTTTTATTATATTTTTTAAATTTCTAAGAATGAAAAAAATGTATGAATATGTGGTTTCACTATGTAATCATCGCCTCTGAAAGGGTTGTGTTGGTTGAAGAAAAATGTATTTTTATATTACTAAAGTACACACACAAACATAAATGGTAAATTATTTGATAAAATTTAGTTGAATTATAATTAAAATTGGGACTTACCTTAGCTGGAGTTGAAGAATAGGGCTCGTCAAAAAGTGCCCACATTTTCGGCTTTATTTTCTGCCAACACGACAGTGTCCCAGCCTTAAACTCCTCCTCCATGCCAAACTTGAGTGCTATTTCTTCATCGCTAGGTTTCTCAGTGTCTAAATCCAATTGGTCCAGCACTGCCAGGGTTTCTTTTGTGTCTCTGTGCTGAGTATAGGTCATCCAACAGCAGGGCTCAACCTGGTTCGAATCCAGCCCCCAAAACTCGAGCTCTTCTTCGAAGAGAGGACCGCAGACATCGGTGGGATAGTGCAGCTTACCGGAACGGTAATAATTAAGAATTTGAGCGAAGACACCAGGGTGGCGATCAAAGAAGTACTCGTTCAGGACTGGGTCGTAGTTTGCTAAGGCTTCTGTGAGCCTAGAAAGACGGGTGGCTGGAATTTTCTTCAGCGTGGCCTTGTAGGTTTCGTGCCGGATGCCACCGACATTCAGCACGACACGGTTCTCAGCGTCCAGGTTCATATTTGGGTGCTTCCTATGTGAGTTTAGATGTTGAACGGTCTAACGTCTAGGTTCATTGTTGGAGGTTGGTGTCTGGTGTCACCTTATTTGACGCACTTTTAGTATGAAAAGTTTCAAGAAATGTCATTTGCTTGGATCTAATGCTTCCTTCATTTTTTTAACGAGGTTACCGCTAAATGACAAGATATTGATATAAACGTAGTGTGCGCTGTTGGTCCAACATGTTTAGGTATTCAGTCCTATTGGTGTACAAGTGTTCTTAAAATCTACGATGCTTTTCACAATAAAAACGAGAATATATGTGTGTGTTCTTGTTCTGAGGGAATGCGAAGAACTAGCTTAATCAAAAAGAACAAAATTGCTCAAAAATGCAGAATTCAAATCAAGAACAATTGAGTGTTATTGACAAAATGTATTGAAACAACCGTAAATATTTATTTAAAAAATGTAAATGCGTTTTTTAAATTTCGTGTTATAGAACTGCTGTTCAGAAAAATTTACTATTAGTAAAATTAATATTTAATAATCCTCATTCTCAGAATGAGTTACAAAACTAAAACTGCCGCTTTGTTTGATTAATTTTAAGACAAAGATGAACTATTATTTGATGTTTATTGATATACAATAAAATGGCTAAATACTTTAAAATGTATGTAATTTAAGTACAGAAATATATATTTAAATAAAAAAACATTTCACTGCTATTAATAACTCATTTGTTTCGTGTTAACTTTTTCAAATGTTTTATTCTAAAATTTTCAAAGGAATTTAAGGAACTATTTGGCGAGTTGAAACGATGACGCAATCATTATGGGATAAAATTGAGAGTTGTAATAATGTTTGATTTAGTTTAGAAAATAAATGCTTTTTATTCTAGATTCATAAATTCTCGGAAATGATCTTCATTGGTCATCTTGCTATGGGTTCGATGCAGAATTCCATAAAAATCAGTTTCATCATCAGTCGTATTCATCTTTAGCTCTTTTTCAGAAAAATATCAACCACCTGAAATGAAAGAAAGTAAAATATATATATATATATATATCAAAGAGTTGAAAAATAATTGGGATCGACTGAAATTTAAGAAGTAATAATTATGCACATGTTAAAGTAAACGAGTTTTATTTGAGAGCTTCTCTCTCTTTAGTTTTTTGGTTTTTCCTTTATGAAGTGATTTAAAGAGTGAGAGGGTTCTTATTATTGATTCCGCCTCTTTCAGCAAGTTCATGTGCAATGGGCTCAATTCATGTGACGTCATTTAGTTACATGATAATGACAACCATGTGTTTTTAGCCAATCAGTTCAAAAGCTGAAGTGACGTCATAAGCGCATGATAAAAGCAATCATATGTTTTCAGCTAATTAGTTAATGTGTTTCTTTGTGTTGCCAACATTTGCTCTTTGCAGAAACTTTCTCTTAAAAAGAACATATTTGTCAACAATAACAAAGCAAATAATAATTCAAAATCCATTTTATTTAAAAGTACCTGTATGAAATAAAGCTTAATTTTAAAATTTTTTTGAAAAATTTTGTTAGTAACATTTTAACATCTTTACTCAATTATAAAATTTGAACAGCAAATACAAATATTTTAATGCCGATTTTGAATTCAGTGGAGAGCACGTGTTTGTCTTTATAATGTGACCACCATGAATTGAGACCATTAGCGAAATTATTTATGCAAATATACAAATATCTGAAGGGAACTACATTGTCTAGAATCTATTGGACAGTAAAATTTGGAATTGAATTTGAATTAGAGGAAGTTTTCCATTACTTTAATTTTTAAACTTTATCATTTTAATGCATTAAACCAATTGTTATGGATTAAATTCTTAATACGATATTTTAAGTTTTTTTCAGAATAAATTTTATGCTATTTTTAAAATATTAATTCAAAAACTCTCGAAGTTTATATATTACTATGACAAAAATTTTGTATAATCGATATTATAACAATAGACGCGTAAAGTGATTGTATGTACTGTACAATACAAGTACTGTACAATACATCTTGCGCAAACACAATTAATGTTCTATGAAGGAATTCATTTTATATTCACGGATTCTCGTAGACAATAGCATAATATACAGGAAATATTAACAATCTAATACGAAATAAATGCTACAAAATGTTTTTCGATTTGTTGATAGAGAACCGTTTTCTAAACATTTAAATATCAGCGAACAATTGTTGAGAAATTAGAATATCGAATGGTTAGATAGCTCTATTTTCATAATCGAGTTAAGCAGGAGCTGTGTAAAAGCAATTCTTTACAGATAGAGAAGTTATTTTTTGTAATACATTTATGGTACGAGTTTACCAGCGGCGGAACGGAGTACATTTGAGCCCCCCTGTAAAAACAGGTTTTGGGGCCCATAAATTGGATTTTACAAAGAGTAGGTACCTGGTGGTAGTCAGGCTTTAGGCCCCTCCACGATGTAGGGGTTTCGGGGATGTACTTTACGCCACTGTAGCTCACCATACATTGCAAACTGATTCGAAAGAAAACCGTAAGAAATCAATATTATTTTTATAATAACTTCAACACACAGTCGCATCATGTTTTTTCTTTCTTCTTTGTTGTCACACTTGCTAAATTGTGTTTTTCAGATTCATGTGATGTTTGATTAAATTTCACTGACATTAGGAAATTTTAAAAAAGTTTTATTACGTTTATTAACCCCGCATTATAAAGCAACACGATGGTTTTTACCAACGGGCATCGTAATGGTGAACCTCGATCATATAACGAAGACGATTCCCGAGCTGGAATCCCTCTCTTCAAACTACCATTCCACACCAATGGCAGGGCTTTGGCCCATGATAGATTTAACATGTTTCACTCCTACCTTGTAGGATTGAATCAGTCAAGGATTTATTTCGCTACAAGTCAAAAATAATTTCAGCCAAATAAAAACCAAACTAATTGTACTACATTTAATTATGAAACTAATTCTTATTAACCCTTTCGAGACGGGTGTGTCATATATGCATCACTTTCAAATCCCCTTATTGGGTTGTAGGCTGTTCAATGTACTTACATTTCGACATTACCGCCATGAAGATTCAAACATTCGTTCTATCAACGGACGAGCTTTTTGATGTCCTATTTTAAAGAATGTTGCCGCTCTTGATGTAAGATGAACTTGAGAGTTGTTCTGAATAGTCTCAATAGTATGGAACCATTGGTCTCTGAGAATATCTTCAGTTCAGGAATAAGATAAGTCAAGGCTGTACGTCGAGTGATCAGACACGTCCTATTAAAACTGCTCCGGAAGCTGTTGAGTTACAGCAACATTGAGAGATCAATCATAATTATGAATGAGCAGGACACCCAAAATCAACAAGCAGCTCACCCTTTTTGTCTGAAAGTATTGTAGTTATGAGCTCCTTGATGAGAAATTGCTGAAACTTTATTGGTTTGTTTGAGTGCATCCATATTTTTATTACAGCTTTATTTCTACGGTGATGTAATGAATCCGCATTTGGTGAAAGAATCGTTACACGAGTCATTTTTACATGCCTACTGTTCATTATAAATTGGCAAGTTGGCAGCAGTAGTACCATGAGTTATGGTTAAAGAAATGAGAATCATTTGCGTTGAACATCCACACCTTATAGTACTTGTGTGGCTGTTTAAAGGCTTGATTGTGTGGTGGTTGGAGAAAAACCGCCTCTCGTATTTTACTCCTTACCTACATTAATACCAGAGGAGTAGCTACCGCCGTATCAGCCGTATCATTAATACGGAGCCTCCATGCTACAGAAACCCTCACATGCGCAGATACGTCTTAACACTTTTTGAAGTTCTGGGCCCAGCGAGATCTTAAAATTTTTTTGAGGTCCTGGTTCCCCATGCAAAAGTAGACTCTACTTGAGATAGTTAAAAGTATATATTATAAAGCATGTATTATATCAAATACTCGTACAGACGGGAATATGAAACAAATAAATGTGCACGACTCACAATCTCATAAACCGACTTAACCAATAGCAGCATTTCGACTAACAGAGTTGAATGAAGGTTTATGGTATTAGATCTTGGTCTAGACGTGGACAATGGTCATCACATAATAATACAGTCTTGCAACTTTTGCAAGTTGACATGCAGTTTGAAATTCCCTGTTTTTCGAAAAGTATGTACTGGAATAATATTTGACCATTAAAATTATCCGGGTCTAATTTTATTAAGAGGGATACGAGAACGAAACGAGGCCCTCAGCAAGGGCGAGGCCTTGGGCCCAGGCCCAGTTGGCCCATACTTTAAGACGTCTCTGCACATGCGTAAGAAAAACATAAAATTTTAAGCCCCCCCCCCCAAAAAAGGACCCCTGAGGAGTTTTGATACAGGACCCACTCAAGATTATCTACGCTAGTGATTAATATGCGGCTATATCATACTGCATAGATGTGAGTATACACGCTGGCTAAGGTATTCTTTGTCTCGTTTTACAATTGTTTAAAGTCACCTTCTCCATTAAAATTCGAAGTATGTGGTGATTTTTTGCAATATTAATATTTCTTGTACGTCATATGACGTCAAAGGAAAGCATATGCTTTGGGAAAGGGAAAAAAAACAAACAGAAATCCAATTTAGACCAGTCAAAAAATCATAAATATTTTCACTTAAGACTTTCTGGGATCCTTTTTTATGGTTCTAGGAAAAGATGGAAATGAATAATTAATAACATCTTTCTAACAACGTCGGAGTGTATCTGCAGCAATTTTCTACTTCTGCGGCTTCATCGAGCTGAAGGAGAATTTATGCATTTCTTTCAGCTAGTAAAAGTTGTCACCTTCTTTTGTTTATTTATTAAAAAAAAAAAAAACCAGAATTCTGTAAAAAAAATTCATATCAATTTTGGGAGAAGGAAATGTGATACAAGATACATTTTTTTCAATTAAGAACTTAAACAGTGTAGCATCTGTTAGTTATTATTCTGCTATTATCATAGCTAGGTGTGTTTCAGTTGATTTTATTTAAAATTAATATTCGTAACACATCAAATATTTTTGCTGATTTCCTTTATGTATTTGATAGTCGCAGTACTTTATTTTCTGATTAAAAACTAATTGCTTATAATTTTCCTTTAAATTTTTACGACTTCAAATGTAATGTATTATTTGAAAATTTTGCTTCAAATGCATCGTAAAATCGATTATTTGAAGCTGATTCAAAAATACTTTTCACATTGAAAGTATTGAAACAGTTCAAAAAGTGAGCGTTTGTTAGGCATGTCGCAATATAAAACAACAAGAGGGCGATTGGCAACGGACCTCGTAATTTTGAACTTCGGTCAAGTTACAAGAACGACTCTTATGCAAGAGTTGGCACTTTCATTTGATTAAGTTTGAATGGTAGTTTAATATTAATCAACGGTTTAGAAAACAACATACAAAGAAACAAAAATTATCAATAATGTTATACAGTTTTTTTTATAAAAAAAAACAGTACATACACAGTACAGTTTTTTTTATAAAAATATTACTGTGTTATCTTAAGTATATATTTATAAAGAGGAAATATTTTAAAGAATATTTACTCACGTGCATTATTCTATTAATACGAAAAAAGTCTCTTTTTCACTAAAACTATTTATCAGCTACATTCAGTGCCACAGAGAATTTAATACACAGCGTCAGATGATTTCTATATTTAATTAAAATTTGTCTAATTTTATTGTTAAAAAAATATTACAAAACAGTTTTTGTTTAAATAAATACAGTCATAATACGTTCACAAACTACTTGTACATTTTATTACATGTAGAGCTTGAACAATTGTGCATTAAGTTTTAAAATTTTAAATGATAAAATAGGCTTCCAAAATATGTAATATAGAAGTTCAGACTCAAGTTGACACACATATGACATTTTCTAAACCTCATATTCCTCAGCAGATTGAAATTCTAATTTTGCATATCGTCGGTCTAATTATCAGAATACGTAACGCCTTCTGGGTGCTAATTTGATATAGAAGTGCTACGCGCCAAGTTGTTTACGTTCGCCAAGATGAGCGATAACATTACAATATGGGTTCCTAGATATTTTTATTCTTTGGTAATGGGTTGTGTGTGCCATGGGGATAACCTATATTAGAGTTCATTTTTATTGGTTTTTTCCCGCGGTAACCCTAATAATTTCAGATGATTTTAATTCGATTTTTTTAAAAATTAACTATTGTGCATTTCTGCTTTGTTTTCTTTTAAATAATGCTTTTTGAACGTTCCTTGTTCAATGAAGTTCATTGAAGGAACTCGCAGTTTTTTAAATATTGCAAGTTATTAGCACTTGCAATATTTCAAAAACTGCGAGTTTCTTCAACCAATATCAATCAATAATGAATATGAATATAATATAATAAAAATAAATTACAATATAATAATAATATTGTAATATATTATTTATTACCATATAATATAATTTAATAGTAATCATGATATATAATATTCGTATATTATAATTATTATATATAATAATGCTCATATAATATAATAATAATTATAAAAAATATATATAACAATTATAATATTTATAAAAAAGCAAAATAAAAAAATAATTTTTATAAATAAATACCTTTAAAGAATAAATAATATGTATAATAATCATTATATAAGAAATATTATAAATAAAATAATTACATATTACGCATTAAAATTAATAAAGAATATCACTTAATTATTAATTAAAACTTTTAGCCCTGAATTCTAAAAACAAGCTTGTGTGTTCAGTATCAGTACAACGAATTTTTTCTTAGAATTTCTTAAGAATTTGAATTTTATAAATAACAGATACTCTTTTCAAATGAGTTTTTGAAAAAGTAGCTGGTATTGCTGGTATATTCATGTTCTCTAACTGTTTATATATAATTTGTATGCATGGCGTTAGTTAGAAATTCTTCTATAATAAATATTGATCAACGAATATATGACCGCTATTGTTGCCCGGGATATTTTGTTACTGTTGCCATATACACAGACGAATCCATCAAAAAAATATTCGAATTCAACTAACAGTTTGTGTGCTTTGCATATTAATCCCGCAATCTTACAGTATTATGACGAAAAAAACCTTGAGTATAATTGATTAGAAAATGTTCTCAAGAAAAAAAAATACATGTCAAGTTTTAATTTATAGGACACAGAAATCTCATTAAAAAATATGCAGCTGCTTTACTGTAGACGTCATAAACACACCCTCATATATTAAATATTCTTTGTGCAAATATTTTTCTACAGTACTGCTCATAGAAAAAAAAATTTAGGAGAATATATATATATATATATATATAACGATGATGACGAATTTAGTAAAGGTTTTGATAGCGTGGCCGGTGTTGGTATCTCCTTATATGGTTATTATTTATCATGGTTGATGTTGCATTTGCATTATTATGGAAGAGGCAGTCTTGGAAAAGCTATTATTCTTTATTAAACCCTGAACATGAAGACACACGCATAGACGGAATCACAACGAAACTTACACAGCACAAATACACAAACACTAGCTGCAGCCGACTACATGATGAGGATAAGAGACAAGAGAGCGCGTAACCGTCTGCTCCGAGTTTTTAGACTGGCGGTGAAGGTTGTACGACTCTTTTGTAACAGGAGTCGTGATTGGATGCAAATGCGCGCGAGCAATTAGATTAAGTTTATAACGGTCTTGTGTGAAAGAACTGGGAAATAATTTAACGGGATACAGTTAAAGAGTTAGAAGAAGTCATTACAAATATATACTAGCTTTTACCCGCTGCTCCGCTCACGTTGATGCCTTTAAATAGCTGTCACAGTCATATATAATTATAAGAAAGTAAATAAAATATGATAATTTTTTATTGCTTGACTTGAACTATTGAAATTTAAATATTCTAAAGTCGAGCTTAGTTTTAAAAAATGTGGGAAAACATACTTTATTATAATAATTAACAACAAAAATTCACACAATGGTTTAAACCATTAATATTTTAAAAAGTTGAAAGTATCTACGTTTAATAAATAATTCCCCTTTAGTAGAGCTCAGAACAGAATATTATTTTAGGATGCTAGTATATACTATATTACATGTTCTATATACTATCAGGTGTAAATATGGGAAGATTTAGGAAATTGAAGAAACGTGAACAGGATACATAAAAAATTGCTTTTTGTAAAGCTGTTAAATTACACTATGCTTCAGTTATTTGTTACAAATGTGAGAAATTTTTTATAAAATTTCCGTTAATGCATAATTTTGTGCCAACTTGGCTGGGTTAAGCAGTTCCGTAGGAATCCGGGGATAAAATAAACCCTATGTTACTCGCTGATAATATAGCTTTCCATTGGTGAAAGAATTTTTAAAATCTGTTGAGTGGCTTAGGCGTAAAAGCATATTAAACAAACGAACTGAAATTCGCATTTATAATATTAATAGAATTAGGATAACTAATGTTTAAATGTGACTGTAAAATGTAAATAAATAAAGGGGAAAAAAGGTAAACTTATAAATTTTTTGTTACTCTAATTGCTTTTTGCTTATGAAGCTCTCATTTATTATTTTTAAAAGTGCATCCGAAACAGAGCTGATACCATACTTAATTGAACAGTGCGATAACTATCATAAAAAAATTTATGACACGTGTCAGCGTATTATCATATGCGCGTAACACTGTCTCGTGGAGAGCATCGCGCGTTCGCCAGTAACCAAAACAACTTCATTAGCTTAGCTTGGCATTCAATTTGCTGTTCATCTTAGCGTTCAGTTTCACTTTCACCCGTATAGTTTCTGTTCCCGTAAGAATTCGGGAATAAAATATAGCCTATGTTACTAGCTGATAATGTTGCTTTGTATTGGTGAAAGAATTTTTAAAATCGGTTAAGTGGTTTAGGCGTGAAAGCGTAACAAACAAACAACCTTATATTCACATTTATAATATTTTAGGATTAGGATTTACGGAAAACATGAACCAAAAGTTGTGTGCTTACGTGGTAAGTTTTATCATCTTCTAGTTTTTATAACAAAGATTTTTAACTCAGTACTAGTAAAAAGTATATTAAATTTTATAGTTATATATTATTTAGTATTAGTGTATCTTATTTGGTAATAATTACATACTTTTAATATTTCTCCCATTCCCTATGTCCCCAGTGTATAGGAAAATTACAGTTCAATGTTGGCTGACCAAAAAATATTTTTAAACCTGCAATCTTTTTGTTTCGAAGGCCAAGAGCTTGCTATTGTACTACTGTGGCTAATATTTCTTACTGTGTTCTGACTAGTTCTACTTAGGTTTATAACTATATATATATATATATATATATATATATATATATATTAAATCATTACAACATTAATAACTAACTTGCTTTTCAAATTAATGAATGCAATATATGTACATGTTTCTTAACATATTGTAAGAGAATATCACAATTAGTAAATGATTCAATATAGAATGATTGTTATATTAATATCCTACTAAGAAATTACCCAAGGGCTTTTCAGCGTCGTAATTTTGAACGAAGGTCAAGTAACGAGGTTGACACTTTGTAATACCTATCGGTTCCTGCTTGCCTCTAAAGCCCCTTGTCTACTCGCAAACCCAGTTGGGAGAAACTGAATGATCAACAGACATGATTTCAATCTAATTAATTTATTGTTACCAAAATTTCAATCAGACACAATAACAATCTAATTAAGATAAATAATCAAATAGTAGAGCGCGGAGGTGAGTTCACTAATACGGGGACAATACTACGAACCCTCAATTGAATCAACGATAGCTCAAATACGCTCATTATAAACTACGCCGCACACTAATAAGCTAACTTCTAATTAATCAAGGCTCACGATACCTGTACTTCTATGAATAGGATCCTACACTTGAATCTTGCAGGAGATCTTTATGCTGATTTGATCAATGTAGTCGGATCCCCTCTCTTTAATCCGTTTTCCTGGACAACTCCAAGACCTCTTAATAATTCAACTATCTCCTTCAATCTTCAACTAACAAACTAACTTACAAACTCTTTGCTAACTCCTACTTGCCAACTCCAACTTGCCAACCCCAAACTCACGAAAACAGAATTTATGTAATGTACTTACTTCATTTACATAATCACGCGTTCTTGGCCGGAGAAAGTTGGTTGAATTAAAACATTTTTCCCCAGAAGAGTTCCCAAGGTATAGTCGCTGATAGATCCGTCACAACTTGAGCTGGCTCCCTACTCTTGAAACTTCCACATCATGGCATAGGTGGAAGAAGGGGTGACACACAGCTCAGGTGTCTTCGTAATCACTTGACCGATGTTCAAAATTACGAGGTTCGTCACCAACAGCCTTCATGTTGTTTTATAATACTAAGTAAAGAAACACTCACTCCACACCATGGCTTCATACTGACATAAAGACTTCCAGTTCCAGTGGCGTAATGGAGAATATTTGGGCCCCCCTGCTAACTCAGTTTTTGGGAATCGAGCTGGATCTTACACTGGATTGCAAAACCAGATTGCTTTTAGGCCCCCCGCGATGCAGCGTTTGTGAGGGTGTACGTTACGCCAATGCCAGGTCCGATACACCTAATGACGGGGTTTTATTTGAAACAGGGCTTAAAACCACAACTGGATAAAACGAATGCCATTCACGAGTTTGAAACCATGGCCATTTGGCTACCGTGACCATATTGTACCAACTGATCCAATATCATGAAATAATTACGGTGATATTCTAAGTGGAACTCACTTATACTATAGTTAGGGATTTCATGCTGATTTTATTAAAAAGTGACTTTATTAAAATTTTAATTTTAATTAAATGAATATTTCACCTCGATTATTTAAGAGATATGTCCATTCAAGCAGAATCAGGAGCAACGTAATGCCACCTAAATTGAAATAGCTAGAAGCTAATAAATCGAATTTTCCAACATGTTGTACCTAAATTCCTTTTGCAAATTACTTAAAATGAGTAAAGGGTTTCCGTGCAATAATTTAAGAGTTCATTTCTTTATTATCTTCAATACAATGATTTAAGAAACTTTTCATAATTTAAAATTCAAATTAAAATAGTTTTAAAGTTGCTGCTTGTTAATATATTTTTAATTTCGTTTTATACTCCACTACGGTTCCAGTATATGTGAAAGAACAAGATAACATAAGAGACGATTTATTTATATGAGGAAGCTAAGCCATTATCTGTATAGTTAATACAGTTTTAGTAAAGATTATGACCCTTCTGTTATAAAAAAAATGTAATATTTTTACTTGTCCAAATATTATTTCTCCAAAACTATCAATAAAATACTGGACAGTTCAGTAAAATGTATCGAACTAACTGGACCTTACCAATCAATACCTGTACCAAGGAAAAGTATAAGATACCTCTCACACATTTTCAATACCTTATCACACTCAGGTATTGATCCAGTATTCCTTGAGGAGAAAGGGACTATACAGGTTGTCATTTTTCTGAAGAATTGGTGATTAATATCTTTATATTGACACGAAAGAGTTTCATGGGGTTGAGACTTCCAAGAAAAGATCTATAGCCGAAAGGGTCTAAAAAACTCCGAGTGGAAAATTTTTTTCAGAAAAAAAAAATGGTGCCGAAGACTTTCACTAAGCGGAAATTGGTTTCTTAGGGACAAAAAGGGTTTTGCGTCCAATCGCTCTAAAAGCGTAAGACATTTTTACTTTCTAAAGCGTGGACAGAATTTTATATAGAATGACCGTCTAAGGGAGTGATAAAAAAATTTCTAGACTGTCCCAGCAACTTGGGTTCGAGATAATGCTTATAAGAAAAACTGTTCCGAAGTTCGGTGGAGTTGAGTAAGTTGGAGAAGTTTTTTGTCTAACGGTTAGAAAGAGTAAGCATGTGGGTTAAGATAAAGAAATCCCGCAGAGAAAGGATAAGAGTTTGGGGAAAGGTATCTAGCCGTGTTTAACAAGAGTTATTTCGACGATATGGCCAGTTTTTATAGAGTTTAAAACTTTTTATAACAAAAAAGAACCAACCAAAATTCATTCTGTTTCTCCTAAAATTATGATTCTTCTTTTTGAACTGTACATCAGATAGATTTTAAGTATTGCGATTTAAATTTAAGGAAATCTGATAATATAAAACCTTGCAATTTAGAACTATTTTATTGATAAAATTTAAGGTCGAATTGTCGAATTGGCCACTTATCCCGCCAAGTGTTTTTCGCCAAAGTGATAAATGTGCCAAATCTGGTAACCCTTGTAATTTAAATCAGTGAGAGAGAAGCCGGATCTTGGCGTAAAAATGCACTAAGTAGGCGATTTTTCAAAATTTGGTGGACCGTGGCCGATTCCACAATTTCACCAAATTTAAATATAGTTAATTGTCATAATATGTTTTATGGCCATATAAAGTAACCGCAACAGAATGTTTAGGTCGCGAACTCGTGGAAAGCATTGTTTCTGTCAGCTCGTGGGTTTGACTTTCTGGTATCACTGACGACCCACCGTGTAGAGAAGTTGAACCTTGTTAAATCTGCCAAGGCGCCAAATCTTTACTTTCGGTATCTTGGTGAGAGAGGTGCCAGTTCAGATGGCCAACCTGTTGGGACATAATATGAAACGAAGCACTTGGTTGCCACTTCATCCCGTACGATACATAGGAAATCGAGTTTGCCAACTTGGCGAGTTAAAAATATAGTTGGCGATTGTTACAATAATACGTAAGTAACTATGAAAATACCTGATAAAATATTTTTCCCATTTATTTAATTATTGTTGTAATTTTATAAATTGCCTGATGTATACATTCATGCATGCAAGTATGCATAGTTGATTTGATATATTTTATTAACGTTGTTTTCTAAAGCAACGCGGGAGTTATTGGAGATGGACCTCATAATTATGAAGCACTATCAAGAGACTAGGGTAAGGGGAGGGTGAACCCGGCTTGATTTTAATAATTTTATGACTCGCGAGATTCTTTACAACTTTACAAAATACGATTATTTTGTGCAATATTTCAGTTTTTAGTGTAGTGTATCTCTATTCAACAAAGTAAACATGCATGCTAAATTTAAAGATTTAAAGTACGAATCTAATACTTAAAAAACGGATTTTTTTATCGATAAGCCACGTAACCACCTTTGAGAAACGATTTCCCTAAAACACGTTCTTAGCGGATCTCAATTCAACAACATCAACAACAAAAAGACGTGAGTACTAAATTTCCTTAAAATAGAAATAAGAAACAAGATTTTTTTTATCGATAAGCCCTGGTAACTCCTTACTCCTTCCCCACAAGTCGATATCAGTAAAATCAACGGCTCTGTATTGACCAAAAGAAACATTCTTACCAAATTTCATGTTTATGAATCTAAATATTCAAGAACAGGAGTTTTTTTTTATCTATAACACCTCTCCTTAAGCCTTCATTTTCCCTTTTGAGACTCAATTTTCGCAAAACCCCTTTTATAGTAGATCTACAATCCTTGAAAGGAACATACAGACCGAATTTCAGATTTGTAGGTCCAATAGCTAAAAAACCGGAATATCTATCTATAAAGCTCCGGAAGCCCTCACAACGCTCCTTTTTGCAAAATATTTTTTTCAGCTGACCTCTACTCCATGAGAGGAACGTGTCTACCAAACCTAATGTCTGTATGTCTAAAAGATCAAATACTGGAATATTTATCTAAAACTCCCCTTAAGCCCTCGTAATGCCCCTTATAAGTCGATTTTTACAAAAAAAAATTCCATTCTTAACGAATCTCTACTCCCATAAAGGAACATGCCTACCAAATTTCAAGTCTATAGTTCTAATAGTTCCGGAGATATCGGGATGAGTGAGTTCTTTTCTCCTTTATATATATATAGATTAATAGCGTAGATGATACATACTGTCATATTTACGAAACTAAACTTTACGAATATTTTATTAACCCCTTGCCAGTGCCGCCCGAATACATTTCGAGCAACTACTACGTGCAGTATTTGTGATACCCGAATTCGAATGTGTGCGTTTCTACTTTAGAATACCTAATTCACTACTTTCCTAATAGATGATATTACTGGTAAGACGTGATAATACGCGAGACACGAGTTAATTGCAAAGAGTGCGATATGGGCTTATGTGTAGTACCTTGTTCTGGGACATACCACCATACTCAGTGGCATAGCTTACCCCCACCCCCCACAACCGCCGCATTCCGGGAGGGCCCCCAAATCCTGCTGCTGCCAAATACCTACCCTTTGTAAAATCCAACTTGGGGGCCCAAAACCTGATTTTGCAGAGGGGTCCAAAAGTTCTTCCCCTGAACATACTGTAAAAGATTTTTATATTATATTATACTAGTTATATTATACTTAACTCTTCAAAATTTTGTTTAATTTAGTCTAATTGAATGAGATAAGTATGTAACCCATTACTTTTTTACGAATATTATAAAAATTGCAAATATAGTAATTATTGCATTTAAAAAATTTATATTTTTGTAATAAAATTTTATATAATGTAATAACTTTTATAATAATATAAAGAACGAAATTATAAACAGTCAAAATTTTCCATTTATGGTCCATTTTTCTGAATCATATGTTTTTTGAAATAAAGTATCTGATTTTATAAGTGCATCCAATACAGTCTTTTTTAAGCGATTTTGAAATAACACAGTACAAAAAATTTGGGGTTCTTGTCCTTTGGATGAGGACGACGGTTTACACGGTTTCTTAAAGTTGTGGAACATATCCCCACAAATTTACCATATACCACATGTATTTTTTACACAATTTTTTTCACGGTTTTCTGAGGAACGTATCTACTTGTAAAAAAGAGTTGGTGCATATGCGTACTTGATATTAAATATGATGTAGAACCATTTTAAGTAATTTCCATGCATTTTTCAATTTTATATACATTAGAAACCAAAACTCTATACTTACAATCTCAGTCAAATTAGAGTGTGAACTCTTAGTACATGAAGTTGGCAGTGTACGTGGGTTCATGACATATCCCGACCGATTTCCCAACATCAACAAGGAACTCATAAAAATGAAAGCTTTAACTAAAAGTTAAAAGATGATGATTTTGTGCTGTTCTATGGAAAACACAAAGAAAAACTAAGGCTTAACTACAGCTTAGAAACATTTTCCGCCAAATGTATTATTCTGCGGGTTGTTGGCTTCGATCCAAGAGTAAACCACATAAGAAATACTGAATGGCATAAAAACTATTTTTTAAAACGAGTATTACACAAGGGAAGTGAAGAATTTTTCTGAGTAACAAAAAATATAGCAATACATTTATCACTAGAAAATACACAGTAACTGAATAACGAAAAAGAAAACAATTTTCTTTTATATTTATTCATTTTCTGGGGAGTCATTTTTTATTTCTTGAAAAATTTTGAATATATGATTTTCAAATTTTTTACATTGTTTTCAAATAAATTACACTTTTAGTCAACTATTGTAACTGTAATTCAAATTGAAAAAAATTAAATATAAATCTTACTTATTTTAAAATTCGAATAATATACGTCTTATTTTAGATACTACTTAGCTGTGAAACAAAAAATACTCATCGATTATAGGGATCATGAAGACAACCATGAAAACTCACCAAAAATTCTGGCTCTTAACAATTTATTAAAAATTTTTATATACAGGTGGCGCTGTTTTTTTAAATATCGTGGAAAATACCATCTGTTGAAATAATGAACAAATTATGTTTTCAAATATCGTCTGTCATTTATGAGTAAGATAGTATCAGGATATAAGCCAACGAGAGGGCTACTTTTTCGACGTCCCTGGTAATTTTTAACCTCGGTCAAGTGACAAGTGAGGCACCTGAGATGGCATCCACAATCCGCAAACTGTCACGCAGGGCACATAGTCATCCCAGGCTCACGAAATCTTTAATTCTGAGAAAACTGTTTATTTGTTAGCAATGACCTTATCAGTAACCTCCTATATGACAGTCTTCATGGGAACTAAATTGTTTGTTTTTGTCACATGCTCCCTCTTTTTTGAGAGTAGCAAACCCTTTTTACAATCTTAAAGTACTCGGGGTGAATCATAATCCCTTTTGTTCCAAAATATTTTCTATGAACACCAATTTTCTATTGTTCCAAAATATTTTCTATGAACACCACTTTTCTATTGTTCCAAAATATTTTCTACGAACCAATCTTTTAATCGTTCCAAAATATTTTCTATGATATTTTCTACATTTTTCTCCTGTGAACAACTCAGTGGTTTTTATTGCTGTGTTGTACGATTCATTAAAGGTTAAAAATGAAAAAAGAATAGACTATTAAAAAGGAATGGGTAACCTCTAAATCTATTGGATGACGTTGAAACTGTTCAAGCAATGGAAAAAACAGATGAAATAATGGATTTTAATCATAATAGTGAAAGCAAGTATTTGAGAAAAACGATGGCCTCATGAAAGTTTGAGTTGAAAGAAAAATCTTCATATGCTACCTAAAGAGCTGCATCAAAAAGATATGAAGCTACAAGTGTAGCACAAGACACACTGTACTCTGTTGAAAAACCACACGCAAGAAAAAGTTCAACATGCTATTTGTCGACCATCAAAGAACAATAAAACTACAATATAACGCGGACAAAATATGACAGCTTTGCCTACAAATATTATTCCTGTATTGTTAGGGAAATGTCTCCGTGATTTTTGTCCTTTTTTTAAGTCACCCACATTTGAAACATTTTAGTTCAGTTTGGTTCGATTTTTTTCTCAAATTATCAAAGAAAAATGGAAAAGTCTTTAAAAATAGGTAAGTATACTTTCTCTTAGTTGAATTATTCACTGGAATAATTTAATTTATCGTGTATAACAAATACAATTTTGAAATTGGTTTGGGGTGACTCTTTCACCCCACGCGACCACTAACGTTGGTATCGAGTGTACGCCTTCTCCGGGTTGACTACCACACCACACCAATGGAAGGACACTGAGCCTGCACAAATTTAACGTGCACTGGCCCTCTCTGAACGGTGGATCTTCGTTAACCTGTTATAATTGTTATTTGTATTTAATATAATTTCTTCTTGTTATGCTGTTAACATACACGGGAGAGCCATTACATTATGATTACCCCACAGTTGGAGATCAATGAATTCACCCTGAGACAAACTTCAGCATACGCGTGGCGGATGCTGACGAAAATAACCCGGCCATCACTCACGTGAAACAAACCACCTAAAGTTTTCGCGCAGGGTTTGTCATACCCAAGGGTGTTTACATTGGATTTCTAGCGTAAAATTTGTATACAAAGGTCAAAAAGGAAAAAAAAACTAGGAAGTACAACATTTTTATTACATTTTTCACACGTAAATTTAGTTTTTCTGTTCTTTTTATAAGGGCATTCAGTGCATTGTTTATACACTCCTTTAATCGCGTCGTGAGTGTGTGCGATGTTTTTACTGGATCTTAATTGTTTTTTAAATCTGTATCTTTTTCAAGCTAAACATATAGGAGTAAACTTCTTTATTCTTTAAATTGAAAAACTTTGGAATTTCTTTTTTATTTTCTCTTATTTTGTCCCAGCAATAGTTTTCCCCCCAAAAGTTTACCTGAAAGTGGATAAGATGTGTACCAGTTATCTTCTTTAAAATTACATTCTTCTCAAATGTTTTTAGTCCCTACATACAAAAACATTTATTTTCAACAGTGTCTCCCTTTTCTAAATCTGGATCGATTTCAGGGGAAGAATCATACTTGCTGTTATACTCTTCATTTGATTTTTCCTCATCATCACCGCGAAGAAAATTTCTTCATCCGAAAATACTGTTGTACTATATCTATTAAATATACCGTATTTATTAAATTACTTAAATATTACATTTTTTTCATTATAACTATAATAATACGCCATAGAATCAGGAAGATTTGAAAGCGTACTCACGTATTAAAAAATATTACTCAACTTCACGTTCAGGGTGAGTCACACCCGAGGGAGTGGTATCCAAAGATCTATTTTAAAAATTAGCTGACAGGCTTGATCCCCTTGAAGGTTATAACCTTAAAGTCAGCTAGACCAGGAATCATCCATTTTGTAAAAAAGGTTTAACATGAGCGTTGAAGAAAGTTAGACGGTGGGTATGACACACCCTGCGGGAGTGGTGCCGGGATAAATCTCCAATGCACTGCTGTCTTTCCAAACGTTGACCGATGAGCGACACAATTGAAAAAAGCAGAGGATTTATCAGATCCCAATAACAATCAAATCATTGCCTGGAAACATCGATTTTAGAACCGACGCGTTTGGTAAGCTGGTTACGGGCAAACATCGTAAATACTTATTGAAAGAGGTGTCTGAACAGAGTGAAATGACAAGTTGCCAGTCTACGATTTGTCGGTGCATTTCTTCCAGAAGATAAAGGAGACTATTACGCATTGTTCGCCATGCACGGGAAAGCGTTATGTTACATATGACATCGCGTTTCCTGAAGTGATCATATACATGTGATCACAGTCCTGAGGGGGTTAAAAGCTCTCGCAACACCCCTTGTAGGGTTCATTTTCACAAAACCTCTTTTATAGAGGGTTTCTGCTTTGTGAATGAGTGAGTGAGTGATATTAACGCCACACTGCTTTTGGCGAAGGATCACGTAAATTTGAACAATGGTCAAGTGACGCGGCCGACACCTGAGCTGGCATCTCCTCTCTTCTAACTACCACACCACACCAAGGGGAGGACGTTTGAGTTCTCGACAGATTTAACGTGCATAGCGGCCCTACACGGTGGGTCTTCAGTGGTACTAGGCTCGAACTCATGGCATGTTAGCCTTGACTGATGCCTTGACCTTAGCTACCGCGGCCACTCTACTTTGTGAAAGGAATGTGCCTACAAAATTCAAAGTCTGTAAGCTTAATAGTTCACACATAAACGGGAATATCCATCTACAACACCCCTTAAGATCACTCAACCCCCCTTGAGGGTCAATTCATTTTAAAAAAGAGAACCTTCTTCACAAATGGGGGATAGACGGCAACCACACCATAAAACTCCCTTGATCGTCTCGGTACTGGTTTCTGAGTTTTAACGGCACGCATACATTGTATAATTTCTTTTATAATATGTATCGATTAGTTTAATTATAATTTACCAGATTATTTAGTAATTGAACTTCTGATACACCGAAAATAGTACAAATAATCGCATTTATAGTGGTGGAACATTGTATGTAAAGTACTTGATGTATTTTGCCATTATTTAAGCTTTTAGGAATTAAATATTTATAACAAAAATCGCGCGAATGCTTCATCTACCAAAATCTATAGCAAAAAAAAAAAAAAAAAAAAAAAATTTATCAATAGAATTTTACTAAGAACATAAAAAAGGCGTATTTTATCAGATTACTGGGAAGATCAGCCTGGGAAAGAATAAAAAAAAGTCTCAGAAACAAGTTTTCCTTCTTGCGTATTAATAGCTAGTAAATCTTTTGAAATTAATTTATATTAGCATATATTCATTATACAATTTAGTTCTGTCCTTGAATTCGTAAAAAAAATAAAAATTAATCGATAAATACGTATTGCAAAAATGCCTTTTTTTGAGAATCCAAAATGTTTTGATACTGATTAATATCGATATATTTCATCCTTTATTTTCTACATAATTAGTCTTTAACTATCGTTAATTAACTAATAATGCTAATTATAATTAAAAAAATAGTTTGAATTACACAACATTTATTTAATTTATCTTGTATGAAACTATGTGTTTTTAATCTTAAAATTATAATTTTCTATATTATTCTTATATTTGTAACATTTTTCTATTTCTAGTTATTTAAAAATTACTTACGTCTAACACGTAAATTACTTAAATCGTCTTTAGATTTTATGCATTTCTCTTTTTATCTCTTTATTTTCAAAACTCATCCATTAATTTCCAAAGTTTCTATATGCATGTTCTTTTCTTTATTAACTTGATCAACTAAGTATAAATAAGGAATATAATTATATTAAATCTCAGGTTATAAGATTTGTGTACGTCTTGAATAAGTTCCGAGAAGAAAATTTTTTCACAGAAAAATAATGCTCGTGAGAAATATCTGTTTTGGCGATCTCAATTGTTGCTTTTGACACTTTACCACAAGATCTTGAAACGTTTTAGAAATATTGCTTTCTATGCATCATCAGATGCCTCAAAGCGTTTTTCAGAATATCTCGCAAACATGTCATTTACATCACTTTTCTATCCTTTGACAGAATAAAGATATTTTAAAAGGATAAATCAGTGTTATAAAGAACGTTTTTGTTTTTTCCGAAAGGCTAAATGATTGTGGATAATTTTAAGTACTTGGTTAAAATACAAATTGAAAATTTGTCGATAAAATTATTTAAGATCTTACCGAATTGAAATAATTTTAACTCAGAAAGAATATTTAGCTCTCTAAAAAAAGGGTTAAAGTAAATGTGTTTTATAAGAAATAAAGATTAAAGAGAAAGAGAGAGAAAATGAAATTGAAATTTTCGATGATAATTGAGAAAATTTGCTTTCAATACAAATCCACATTTTATTTTATCAGTGATTATTTAAGTTTTTATTTGAACATTTTGAAGACTTTTATTGGGACAGCTCAATCCAAAAATGCTTAACATTGTATGGAATCAAATTTGGAGTTTTCGTATTTTAGTTAGACATTATACACTTTGGGACAAAACAACTTATGAATCCACTATTAAAAATATTTTTCCTATATTCTGCATAATCATGCACCATTTAACATGATCTATCCTAAATCATGTAATTGTGACCAATTGTGTGTATGACTCTGTGTAAAAAAATTTCAAGTCGAGAAATAGAAAGAAAACATTATTAGAACCGAAAACAAACACTGGCCGAAACAATGTTTTTCAAAGCTTAAGGTGACTACTTTTGGAACAGTGAATTAGAAAAAGCTGAACAAGGAATAATTTGAATTATAATATATATATATATATATATATATATATATATATATAAATGAAAAAATTATTACAAGAAATTTTTAATTGCACTTTTTTGAAAAAAAAAACGAAGAAATGATGACGTACTTTTAAAGCATCTTCTTTTTGTGAAAAATGCTTAAATAATATTTTGCTTATGTATAGCTCGATTTTTTATTCCGGGGCTGAACTAAAGTTTCGCGAAAAATTCACATTACTTTCACACATAAAGTCAATTGAAAAAATAAAGGATGCTTTTTGTGAAAATTTCTCCACTCAGATATAATACAATGTAAATATAAATTATATATTTGAAAACTTGGTTCAACCCCGATATTGATGTCTGAACTACATGCAGGCAAAATGTTATTACTATTATCAAAGCAATTTTCATAAAAAGGAGAAAGTTTTGAAAATGTGTCTTTTTTTTTTTTTTCATTTTCTGCCAAAAAGTTGCATTTAAATAACTTTATCTAATCCTAATATTTGTAAAACCATTTAAAATGTATTTTGTAATTCAACTGACAGTGAATATTGAAAAAAAACCATCCATTTATGGCAGCATTTCTCAAAATGTGGGGTGAATCCCTTAGAGGGCGTGATAACCTTACTTGAGGGGCACGAGCATATCGAGAAGTCAAAAATAAAAGATTATTTAAAAAAATACTAATTTCCTGAAAGGAAGCAAAACAAAATACATTCTGACATCGTGTAAAAATAAAAATTTGCACTGATGAAACTTACAAAAAATTTATTAGTACTTCTCAATGTATTTGATAGTAAAATTATCAATAATAAATTAAGAAAAAAGTTTAAGAATTACTAATGCTTGTCATATACAATATTTTATACTTATCTTGATAATTTTAAAGTTTATAATTGAAGTCGCATTATAGCTTTAGCATAAAGTACGTTATCAATGCAACTAATATATTGTTATTGCGTGGAAAGGGCGCTGAAAATTATGAATGAAAATTGGGTCGCAAATGTTGAAAGTTGAGAAGCACTGAATTACACTCTTTTTAAAAATCACGGTTTCCAGTGTACAGTTACCTTAAATTGGTCTATAATTGATGTATTAGTCCAGCAGTTCTCAAACTGTAGAGAACGCTTCCTAGGAGTTCATGATAACCCTACGGGGGGGATGGGTACGAGCATGTCAAACAGTAGATATTATTTTACAAAATTATCATAGCACTGAGTAGAAGCAAAACAAAATATTAATATTCTAACATCATAAAAAATAAAATACACATTTACACTGATGTAATATGTATCAATACCACGCAATGGCATTTGGTAATTAATTTTTCAATGCTAACAACATATAATACTTATTATATTTCTTAAAAGTAACTTACACTAAAGTAACATATACAAAATTTAAAACTTTACTTGATCATTTGTACAGTTTATAAATAAGGTCACTCTTTGTACCTTAAGGTATTCGACTACTCTAAAATTGTGAATTTTTCCCAAAATTAATAAATCTTTTTAGGTTTTTATTTTATAGGTAATCTTATTATTTATATAAAAATACCAGGATTATTATTTTCCGTTCACTAGAACTAAAACCAGACGTGTTTTAGTAAAATCAGATGCCATTACTTTAAACAAGATATATGCCATACTTTAAAACGCGTTTTACTATAAGTATGTTTTTTTTTAAATGATCAAACAAAGCCAGTGATTGCTAAAAACGTTTTGAAAATTAACTAACTTAAATTTTTTGTGTATGTTCTGAAAAATAGTAGAAGTGTTTTGACCTTCTGATTTATCAATGACTGTTTTATTACAAAATTTACAGTCCCTTATGTTAATATAATCACTGTTTTTTTAAGCAATTTCATACAATAACTAAAATAAATTGCTCTAGTTTTTGAAAAAATTAAAATAACTCTTATCCTAAAAGTCCTTCCGAAAACGAAAAACATAGCAACGCATCAGAATAGAAACATTGGAAATTTGTTCATAAACTTTTGGTACAGTATGGGCCACGTTTATGTTATTTTTTTTAAAAAAATTAACCCATTTTTTCACATTTTAGTAATAATGATTTCTTTTTCTTTAATTTTAACGTACTTTTCTTAAAAATTACTAAACAAATCTAAAAACCAAAAAAAATCCATATCTCCTTTTTTTTATAAAAAAAAAACAAAATTTCGCAAGTAGTCGGGTACCTTAAGTTTCAAAGTATATTATTATTGTGTTCAATAATTTGTTATATTGTATTAGGGGGTGGGATGGCATGATGAAAATTATAACTTAAAATTGGGGGGGGGGGCAAATATTAAAAGTTTGAGAAGCACTTTATTAGTCCATAAATAAAGAGGTATAAAATATTGCCCTCGAACTGTGGTATTCAGAAAAATAGAGGCGTGGTTGACATTAGTCGTTGGTTTGACACAAAGAATTCACGAGCTTTTCACTGAATGTCATTTCGTGTCTGGCATCAAACGAAAAAGCAGTACCAGCCGTGTCCATTTATTACGTTTTTCAAAGTGATGCGTATGAGTCGATTAAAAAAAAGGAGCAAGCAATAAAGTGTTCTGCGCTTTTTGACAGCGGAATGTGTAGGCGGTCGTAAAATTTTTTGACAAATGAAAAGGATTTGAGGAGAACTGCATGTTACTATCAAATTATCTGGAGTGGAACACTTTCACAAGCGAGACTGCATAAGGGTTTCTCTGATTAGATACTGTCTTATTAGTTGATGGCATCACTTTGAATACGCATGGAAATGGCTGGATCTGCAGTGGAAGCTCATAGAATCCCTTCCAAACAAAAAATGTTTAATTATGCACTCCAGTAAAATAAAAGCAAATTATGCTGAAGTGTTTTTCGATTGGAAAGGTCCAGCCGCCATTGAATTTTTGGAATATAAAACGAGATCAATGAAGCTCAGAAAGGCTAATGATTATCAACGCCACATATCGAAGTTACACTTGAGCCATCCAACCCGTATAGTGGTTAGTGACACTGACTGATGTCCGTAGGGCCCGAGTTCGAATCCCGGCGAAAGCATAGATGTTTGTAAACGTTGTTGATGTTGTTTGTTGTTTCTTATGCCACCTGATCTAGACTGCATCAGATCCAGGCTCATGAAATTCATTATTTGTAAATGTATAGTGCCTTTGAGGCAGGGGGTACTCTAATTAGCCGTTAAGCTGCAAGTCCTCGTGAGAGGTTGGTGGAATGGAGGCCTCTGATCACTCCGAAGGTGTTCTCCTTGAAAATTGAGGTGGAACCGAGCTAATTCATACTGTCACCTGTATTGTGCTCAAAGCTACGGATAACGACAGATGTGCAGGACAAATATCAAAGCCCTTTAACAAATAGCCCTTTACTACGGTGAATTTTGTGGGCCTTGATCTGATGTCACTGTCGATCAGGTGGCATAAGTAATAATATAACAACAACTAGAGCTTTTGGCGACAGACATCGTAATTTTGACCCACGGTCAATGGACGTTATTAATGACAAATGAGCTAGCATCCTTTCTGCAGACTTTAAAGCCACCGCATCAACGTTAAGACCGGTATTTTGACAGATTTAACGGACATTCAACCCCTCTACCATAGAGGTCTTTAGAAGCAGGAGAACTTGCACACTGTCCCGACAATATCTTATGTACCATGATCATTCTGCTATCCTGGACATAAAGCAACCATATAGGAAAGTCCCAGTGAAACATTTTATAACATAAGCCAGAGTTTTTCAAACTTACAATATTTGCAACACAATTTTCAATCATAATTTTCATCGTAACACCCCCCCCCATAAAATAACACAGTATTGCATGTAATAATAATAATGTACTTTGATGCTAAAAAGCTAAAATACGATCTCAATTATGCACCGAAAAAATTATCAAGATAATTATTAAACTTTGTATATATTACTTTTAAGTACTTTTAACTAATACATATTTTAAATAAATTTCATTTAAATAATAATTTATTTTAAGAAACTCGTTTATATATATGTATATTTTCGACTTCTTGATGTACTCGTGCCCCCCCCCAATATTTTTATCACGCCCCCTACAGGGGGACGTCCCACAGTCTGAGAATCACTAGCATAAGCCAGTTGTACAACAGAGCTAAACCCTAAAAAAACAATGCAACAAAGGATCCCTTACTTCCGGTCCATTGATAAAAAAATTCTGTGAAACATCATCTTTGTTATTTACTGATTGCATCTTACACAGTGCTTCTCAAACTTTGAATATTTACGACCGAATTTTCATCGAGCAACCCCCCCCCCCCTCAGCCTATACGATAACAATGCGCTATTATAGAATAATAGCGTACTTTGACGAGCTAAATCTACAAAAAAAATCTTAATTATAAACCGTACAAATTATTAAGAAAACCATTAAATTTTGTATACGTGACTTTTAAGTAATACATATTTTAAGTAGGTTGTTTTTAAGTAACAGGGTAAGTATTATGTTACTTATCCTTTCTAATTTTGATATAGGTATAGATTACAAAATACTTTTTAATTATAGAAGGTACCAAGGTTATACCAAGTACCCAGGTACCTTGATTCAGAAAGACTCAACTGCCGAAGAAGAAATCGTCATAGATTTCCCATCAAGTGGCAAAATCAAAGGGCAATTTAGCAATAAACCACTCTGATTTTGGGACAGGGGTGGATGATGAATTTTCTGCACTTAAGAAAAAAGTTTTTCATATAGTTTTTCTGTTTCCGATTATAGTAATAATGAAACATGTTTTTAATTTAGATACTCCAGGGACCAAGTTTTCACAATCCAAGGCATTTAAGGCAAGCTCCTGCTACGGTGTGTCTAAAATACGGTCGACTGGCATTATCCGGCGGAGTTATCGAAACTCCTAAAGTTCAATTTCAGATTCTCATTTCACACTCCGAAATGAGCACGGAGTTGACTTTTGAGCTCCAGCGCGAGCAAGTTCAGTCGCTAGAGAGAATGAAAATCCGGACGCGGGACTCGAATCATATGTCTTTTCTCCTAATTCAGACAATATCCTGCAAGTTTAGTAGAGTTTCTGAAATATGATTTCAAATTATCGTCTCCTGCCCCTAGATACAACTGGAGATTACTTTTGTTCCCCTGAGCCGGCAAGTTAAGTCCCTGGAAGGGGTATTAGGGTCGTCCAGCACTATCTGGCAAAGTTGCAGGAATTTATAAAATTCGATTTAAAACTCTCGTTCACCATCCCGAATTACAACAGAAACATCACATTAAGGGTACCAAGATATTAAAGGTAAGAAGCATCAAGACATTAAGGGTAAGCTCCTGCCACGGTTTGCGTAATAAATGGTCGTCCTGAATTATCCGGCAAAGTTACAGTTATTTATCCAAAGTTACAGATTGGATATCAGATTCGGATTATCCATTTTGAAGTACGCCGGGGTCCATGTTTTCTCGATTCAAGACTTTTAATGTAAGCCCCTGTTATGGTGTGTCTAAATTACGGTCGGCCCGCTTTATCCGGCAAAGTTACGGTTATTTTTGGAAACTGACTCGAAAATCGGACTCCACACTCCGAAATACGCCAGGCACTTAATTTTCGTGCATTTTGGTTTGCAATATCTTCTTCCACAGACACATGAGCATTGCCACATTTTGCGATTATTCCCTTACGGAAATATGGCAGTGTGTTTTCCGGATTCTTCGCATTTACGGCAATAAAAAAAAGTATGGCGTCATTAATTGAAATAAAAACTATCCTATGTTTTAAGTTGAACGACATGACACACAGTATACAAAATTATATTATGATCGGTTGAGTAGTGTTGGAGTCCTTCGCGGACAAACACTGTGACACGTATATTTTATATATAAAGATTATGTTAGAATGTATTTTGTTTGCTTCCTTTCTGTAAAATAATAATTTTTAAAAATAATCATTTATCCCCTCCACAGGTAGGATTATTACTCTCCTCTAGGGGGTGCGCCTCACAGTTTGAGATCCACTGATCGAACATTTGAATTTTTCCTCAGCTAAATGAAAATAGTGTGTGTTTTTTTGTTATTCTGTGCAATTTACTGTTTCATTTGACCTTGAAAAAATTTCTCATTAAGAGTTAAGTTAAATTGTACATCATTTAAGAGGTTTATAAAAAATAAAATTTAACTTTGATACTTCAGGACTCAGTAAAAATGAATGCCTTTAACTTTTTGTACATATTTCATTTTAGTGGATCAGAATTTATTAATTTTTCTACCAGGCGGAGAAAATACTGAGATTGGAATATGATTTCATATTTGACACGCAAAAGCTTAATCATATTTTGTTTGTTACAATTCTTCAAATTATATTCGTTATAAAAATTAAATAGATGCATTAACTTTTTTATTAAAAGTTTTATAAAAAAAATCTTTCAAATTACTACAGGGAAACTATGATCTTTAATTATTCTAAAAATATTTAGTATACTTTCCATTAACGCCTATGTTGAAAATTCTTAGCAATAAATTATTATTCAGAAGATTTCAAGTTTAAATCTAAATGAATGATATTATTAAAGATACAATTAAGTGATGTTTTATAATGGAAGGGAATGATGCAATTACGAAGTTATTTACGTATGCCTATACAACATAAACGAAAAAAGAATTCAGCAGCATTGAAAATTAAAGAATTGTATGAATCAAATTATTAATTTGAAATAAATCTCATTACCTTAATAGCGATACTTATTAAAATGATTTTCGGAAAAGTAAAAGCGGAATTCTGTGTATAATTTTAATTTAATGGATACTTAATTTAAATCTTTAAATTGAGTTTTGGAGCTCAAAATATCTACTTAATTTCATAAATAGGAAAAATAATCGGAAGCGTCTTATATTTGGAGATGAATGAGACGTCGAAGAAAATAGGAAAAATTATTTAGACTATAATATATTCAAAGTTATATATATATATATATATATATATATATATATACTACTTTGGCTAAGACTTTATACTATCATCAATATAGTTATCTTAGGTTTATAACTATTTTGTGTGTATTTTTGAAATGTATATATTTTTCATATTCTATATGGTAATCATACTTATATGTATATAAGTGTTACTATCATGTAGAAAACTATAAAAATGTTATAATATACAAATACAAACGCATTCATTTTTAATATGTATAAAGTTAGATATCACTCTGATCTAGATTGTTATATATATACTGTAGCTTCAACTCATTAGACGATCACTTCCAGAAAATACTCGTCAAGATTGATGTACGGGGTTGAGCTGAATCCTCAGATGGGACATTGTATTCTTTTCTCATGCCGGGGGTAAAACAAATGTGAGCCGATTCTGAAAATGGCTTTGATGTTGCCATGCCTTTTCCTTCTCCAACATCTTTGTCACGACAGGCCTACATTCATCATCATTTAAGTCGTTTACAGTCCCCATGTGTAAGAGGAGCCCATCACAATAGATACTGTTAACCCAAGCTTTCATCCTTAAAAATGTAGAGACTAAAAACCGACTGGATGTCGGAGAAAGAAAAGGTGTGGTGACATCGAAGGTATTTCCGAATCAGCTCACATTCCCAAGGCATGTGTTATTCCCTAGGTATTAGAGGAGAATAGCCGGTCTTTTTGGGACTCTACAATGTCCAATCTGGACATCTTTATCCCCCCGTGCGTCAATTTTGACAAGTATCGTCGGAGGGTGCTCTACTAATGAGCCGACGTTACAATGTACACTCATGTCCATAAATTAAGGATAATTCAGAATCATACAGAAATTGAACTCTAAAATAAAAATTTCACCTGTAAAATTATCACAAGCATCTGGATGAAGAATATGCAAATTACAGGAAACCACCAGATGGCGCGGATAGTACGTCACAATGACGAGAGTGTAAGAGAGGGGTATATAAGGAAAGGTGGCAAAGAAATAAAATTGTTCACAAGCGTTTTTAAAGCCTTTCAGTGAAATAACCGCATAGTTATGGCACAAAGGAAACATTTGGATGCTTTTTTACGTGGTAGAATTATCGGGCGACTGGAATGTGGACGTACCCAGCTGGAAGTATCCGAGGAACTTGGAATCGCCCAAAGTGTCATCTCCAGGCTTTGGCAATGATTCCAAGATGATTGTAATGTGAGTAGATGTTACAGCACAGGTCGCCCCCGAGTTACAACGCCGAATGAGGACCGGTATTTGGCAGTTACTGCCAAAAGAAACAGACGGAGCACAGCATCAGACCTGTCTCGTCAGCTCTCTTCAGATACCGGTACGACAATTTCAAGGCAGACCGCGTACAGACGCTTAGGGCACATTGGTCTATATGCTCGTAGGCCTGTCAGATGTGTTCTCCTTACCGCAACTCACGGTCGCCTGCGATTAACATGGAGTAGAGAGCATGCATTGTGGACACCGCAACAGTGGTCTTGTGTGATGTTTTCCGACGAGTCCAGGTTTAGTTTGCAGTCTGATTCTCGCCGGACTTTCATATGGAGAGCTCCAGGTACCCGTTACCACCAAGAGAACACCATTAAACGACACCGTTACGGTGGTGCAGGATGGCTCGTTTGGGGAGGAATTATTCTTGGTTCCAGAACTGACCTGCATGTTCAGAGTGTAACGATGACAGGCCACATCTATCGGGATGTCATTCTGGAACAACATGTACGTTTGTTTCGGGGCGCCATGGGTGCTGAATTTCTGTTTATGGATGACAACGTCCATCCTCACCGTGCAAACATTGTAGACGAATGCCTTCAATCGGAGGATATCACACTTATAGATTGGCTAGCATACTCACCGGACTTGAATCCAATAGAGCATGTGTGGGATATGCTTGGCCGACGAATTGCAGCCCATCAACCCCCTCCCACCTGTCTACCGGAACTTCGGAGGGCATTGCTTAATGAGTGGTGTAATATTCCCCAAGATCAGATGGATAATTTGATACTCAGCATGCATAGGTGTTGTAAGGCCTGTATTGCATCGTCCGGGAGACATACTTCGTATTAACCATCATACTAACCATGTTATGCTGTTTTTTGTAAATAGGTCCTTTTTTAAAATTTGCTCCATGGAGTAAAAATCGCAATTTTTATTAGTTATGTCAAACATATAACATCTTTTTTGTTCTTTACCTTTTGTTTAATAAATAGACTTTACAAATAAGTCAAATTTGTTTTGCTTCTGTCTCTTTCTTTGCGTGAACTTCATTATCCTTAATTTATGGACATGAGTGTATATTAAACTCTTTTATTATATTCGAGGGAACTAAGTGTCTGGACAAATGGATGTACCAATTATAATTAAAGTGTAATTTAAATAAAAATCGCTTTACACCTACACACCTACGTTGCACTTCATAATTTTAAATAATTATCAAGTAATAAGTGAGAAGTCAGAAGTGGTAACCTCACTTTCTTTCCACAATCTCACTGCATTAAAATTTTGAGGTACAATTCCATTTAACGTAACGCATTAAGAACAAAATCGAAAATTATTCATTTGTTTCCGTGAAAACGCTTAAGAAATTATTTATTGTTTTTCAGAAGAAAAATACTGTTATAGTATTAAATTTTCCTTATTCAGTTACTATGTATTTTTCTACCATAAGTATATAGTTTATTTTTGTGCTATTCTACAAGTTTCTACTTCACTTCTGTAATGGTAATATCAAAAAATAATTTATATACCACTGAGTATTTCTTATGCGGTTTATTTTTGGACCATGGCCAGCAATTCGCAGAATAATAATACATCTGGTGAAACGATTCTAGCCTTCGTCTAACACATAGTAATTCTTTGAATTTTTCATCAATGAAATAGAAGAGAGGTTCATATCTGAATTTTTTTTTATTTTCTGCATTTGACCATCGATTTTAATGTAGACGAGTCGCAAGTTTAGATCCAGTATTTACATCCACATTATATGCAATGGTCGATAGGGTTGATTTTGATAAAAATTGTCTTTTATTTATTTATATTCTAATAGTTCCTTGCCTTAGCGTTTTCCAAAACATATTTGAATTTCTGTCGTTGACAACCAGAGATAAAGATAGTAACAGTTTTAGAAAAAACTTAAAAACAAAAAAGGGTTTCTACTACTTGTGTCAAAATCCATTTTTCTTTGCATAGATTATTCACACTTTTTCTCTTTTTTATAATGAAAAAAAAAGTAGGATAACTTACGCATGTGCAATAATTTATATAGTATTTATAGCGCTATTTCTCTTACGAATTCTGCTCTTTTAACACTATAAATGACCATACTTCCAAACTCTTCCCTATGGAATATTTTCATTAGCCTAAAATATGGCAAATGTGATATTTATAATAAACATATAATCCTGCAAATGAAATTATCATGAAATCTAATACGTCTTTGTTATCTAAAGTTAAATAAAATCATGCTGTTTCAAAGATTATAAAACATGCTTATAATATCTCTTAAGTAATAACCTAAATTAATAGTATCGTTACTTAAAATAGTTTTTAAGTGCTGTTGCAAATCCCCAAAGTTCAAGAGGACTAGACTCAATTCATAATGCTGTGTGCCTAAAGGAGTTCCAATGTCATTATTAGGTTGTGGAAATGAAATCTTCTTTGGAGATCATCATACAAGGAAGATATGATTAGTGGAGGTTTGGCTAATTCTATGTATATTTGAGTGTATTTTTTAAACGAAGTAATTTAAAACTGGCATAGAAAAAGTTTTAGAGGATACTAGCATTTTTAATTTAGAAATGTAGGAGAGCACTTAGCTCACAACTAAAACGATTAAACTTAAATGAAACGTAAATATGTCCCTTATAACATGGTTTAAAGGATTTACTTCACAAAAATTCTTACAATAAGTAATAAGTATACATTTAGAAGCACCTTTGGTGAGACAGGTGTTCAGTTGAAAGATGCTTCTAAATGCATATTTATTAATATTGTGTGTAAATGAAAGTTCTGTCTTTTCATTCTGCAGAAAAACAATTTTTTTTTCATTTTTTATTTAAAATATAATTCCCTTTGTTAGTTACAACTGTCTGTCAGAGTTCTGGTAGATTATTTAATCCCCTAGAAAAGAAGTCCTCTATTTTGTAGACAAAGTAGTCTTTCACTGCCATTTGGCTATCTCATAATTTATATATTTATTTTCATCAAGTTTTGTAGCGATCTGAACAGATGATAGTCAGATGGTTCAATTTGAGGAGTATATTCTGGCTGGGTAAAGTTTTCCAACTCAACTGTGCAATTCTTTATGCTGTATTTCTTGCCACGTATAATCTTTCGTTGTCGTGATGAATAATCATACCCTTTCTGTTGGCCAAAGAGGGGTGTTTATGTTAAATTTCTTTAATCAAAACACCATGCTGCGAACAGTATCGGCCGTTTCATTTACTTTTTTCAATTCATAGTGCTCTATAAACTTGCTATCTCTCCAATAACGCAATATAACCTTCTGCTGTACGCCAGGTTTGGATGTGGATTGTGGTGTTCTCCCTTCGTAAAAATCCACTTTTCATCTCCAATCAACAAGTGGACCTAAGACGGATCCTTTTTGAGACGAGCAAGCTTTGAAGAGCATATCGAGAGAAATTCTATCCATTCAATTTTTTTCACTAAATCCATGGGGCATCCAAACAGAGTTTGTACACAAAACCAAGCATTTTAATTTAATCTAAAGCAGTAGTCTGGTGAATTCCAAGTCTTAAGCTTACTTCTATGGAAGTTAACATGGGATTTCTCCGAATCATACTGCGGGGCACTTCGTCACTGACATATGATGACCTTCCTGATCTGCGTCCATCTTTCAAAGAAAAATCACCCAAGCAAAATTTCACAAGCCATCTTTGGCATGTTCGAGCTGTTATTGCTTCTTCTCCAAACACCTCACACAAGTTTCTTTTAGCCTCCATAGCGTTGCTCCCTTAATGGAACTCAAACAACAAGTTTAAAAAACTAACTAAAATGCGAAGAAATATGTATAAATCATCCATAGTAACTAAGGTAACTGCTTAAATCGGTTTTAGCGGGATACGCATGTTTGGTAAAGATCATCTAAAATGCGAAGAAATATGTTTAAATCATCCATAGTAACTAAGGTAACTGCTTAAATCGGTTTTAGCGGGATACGAATTCTTGGTAAAGATCGTCTAAAATGCGAAGAAATATGTATAAATCATCCATAGTAACTAAGGTAACTGCTTAAATCGGTTTTAGCGGGATACGAATTCTTGGTAAAGATCGTCAACGCATAAAAGTGAGCGTGTTCAAAAACAACTGAACTTTGCCTTATACCCAATAATTGTAATCATTGTATGCTACCATGTGTATTTTTGGACTGCGGTAACAAGATAAAGTTCTGCTCACTTGTTGAGCATTGTAGATCCTTACGGTTCAGAAATGAAGCAAGACAGGTATTTTACGCCTTTTTCCTCTGAAAAATTAAGATTGACCTACTAATTGACAATTAATCCTTTATACGGTGATGGGAAATATTTTCCCCATAATCTTCGTTAAATTTTAAATATCGATGAGAATCTGTTTTCCCGCCTGTCATTTGTACTGCTAGTACTTCGGCTATTACGACTACAATTTTCAGAATTTTCAAGTCTTAAACGCAAAAGGATGATCTATAAGTTTCCTGAGTAACAAGAAAA
This sequence comes from Trichonephila clavata, assembly GCA_019973975.1. Lineage (NCBI taxonomy): Eukaryota > Metazoa > Arthropoda > Arachnida > Araneae > Nephilidae > Trichonephila > Trichonephila clavata. The sequence continues at coordinate 11,129 of BMAO01018817.1, read as the reverse complement.
CTATTCCATATGACTTAAATTGGCTAAAGTTAGTGACCATAAGCCAACTTTATAAAAACTATATAGACTTTACCATTTGCTCTCAACTAAAGCGAGAAGAGAACAAGATACGTTTGTACAGCTTCCGATGTCTCACTATGTGTTGATCCTTGTTTTCTGAAATTTCATGGAAAGTAATATGTATAAATTTTTAAATTTTTCAATGCAAAATATATCTGATCAATGATTTTTTTTGTTGATTTTAGTATTTGTTAATAATATTTGATAAATATGTTATTTGTAATAAAAATCAATGCAAAAAATATGATGTCCTATTTTCGAATAGCTCCCAGTGGCCGATAGGAAGCATACGCTCCCTAAAAATGATCTTAAAAAGTAAATTAATTTTAGATAATAAGCTAAATGAATTTAGTTTTATAAATCAATCTCAACCCAAAAGATATCTTAGGGAAATAGCACTAGAAATTTGACCCTATACAGAATTAAGATGGGAAGTAAATCTTTGGTTGTTTTATGAGCTAACCTCTTCCTTGAAGAGACAAATCCGTTCAGTTAAAATACAGACAACCCGTCCTGTAACGGTTAACTGATTCCTTTTAAGCGAAAGCCATTATGTCTCCATAAGAATAAATAGAAGCTCTGCCCATATCACGATATTATAGATTCTCATCAATAAATCTTTGAGTAACCAAATTTTTTTAATGTCTATTTCTTACACGTGAGACTCAACGAGTCTCTTGTGCTCATGCGTTCCTATATAAAAGTTTTACTCGTAGTATACATGTTTTACGAACAGGAATAAAAAATTACTTTGTATTTACATTGAAAATTGTTTAACACAAAACTGAAGGGCATGAAACATTTTTTCGTGTTAAAAGAATTTCGTGTAAAGGGATATTGCAAGGGAATATATATATACATATATATATTCAACAAATTAAGTTTATATTAGAGTACATTTTATTTACAAGGATTTGTATATATGCATGCAATTAATAAAGGTACAAACAAGAACTTAATAAAATTTAATAGAAAATTTTAAAGTTTTTAGAAAATAATCTGATATTTTTCTTTGCATAACATCAAATTGTGAACAAATTGTTCGATGTCGTCCATATTGTTATGCATTTCACCATTGAGGTACAAGCGTCTAAATAACTACGGATAGTTTTTGTGATGTTCTTTATTTCGGATGGCGTAGGAAAGGAGCTGCATTAGTCATCTCATTTCCTCTTCGGAATCTGCATCAAAGACATTTTTTGAAGTTTGAACATAATGTCGTATCTTCCATAATTGGGGATCTACGCAGATTATTATCTCTACAACCACGAATTCTTTGGATGACACTGCAGGACAGTTCAATAATACAGAAACTTTCTCAAACATTTCATTAAGTGTCAAATCAGTTCCAATATCCTTCTTTTCCCCCAAAAAACTATTTTGTGTTAAGCGATTTTCATGTCGCATAAAAGAATACAAGTACTATAAAAAAATGAGTCAATTCCTACTTAGGACAATAAAGAAAATTTTTATTTTAGTTACTTTATATTAAATAGTTACAATTAATATATATATGTATATACATATGACAAAATCACAATATTAAGTGACAAAAAAAAAATCGATTTTACTCGCGATTTTTCGTTTTCATTTTTGTATAGGGTGTTGAACTATTTTTTTGTTACTATTTATTCATCAATTAAATTTAATTGTTCCAATAAAATAGCATAGTAAAAAAGAAATCACATTCACAGAAACTAGGCTATCCGAGGTAGGATTCAAACCTACGACCTTTGGAAGAGAAGTCTAAGATGCTATCAATTGCGCTACAGGGACACAACAAACGATTTTTCTTTCTATATATGCTGTTAGACAGTTATTTTTTGTTTGTTACTATTTATTCATTTTTTAATTAAATTAATGAATTAATATTTGCAAAAACCGTGTAATAACATCAAGTGTCATCCACTACAAGTTTAAACAATGTATTTGAACTTGAAGGAATGAAAGAATGTATTTTTTATTTCGATTGAAAATTTGAATAAGAGATATATATATACATAGAGAGAGAGAGAGAGAAAGAGTGAACTATAATTGTCGGAATTGAAAAAATGCATGAAAATACATAGTAGTTTCTCGGGACCGTTGTATTATTTCGTGTTAACCGATATTTCGTCATAAGCGTTTTCGCGTTACACGTATTTTACTGTATTTGAAATTAGCTTGGAATCCACTAGAAGTCTGAATTGAAAATAACTATATTTCAAAAATTTTATTTACTCTCATGATGTGGCCTTTCAACTTTAAGGGCATCCTTAAAGACTGGCTTAGAATCATTTTGAACAAAAGGGCCAATGCATTAGGCAACGCTGTAAATAAATGTCTTTTATCCGACAAATGACGATATAAGCTATTGATTTACGGCTTACAAACAACAATTTATTTCCGGATCACTACAATTTTGGAGTCTCTTTTGTCTCTCCGAACTCGAACAACAATTTTGCAGCACGAAATTTCCTCATTTTAGTATTTCTGGATGGCAGCCAAAGGCACAAATTACAGAGAATTTCGTTTAACATCTGATACAATTTGTCGCAGGGACTTGTGCATAAAATTTACCGATTCCGTACCCATCTTCAAAAGACTGCAAAAAAAACTTTAAAATGAGGTAAAATGAGTGCCATTTTTTATTGTAATGTCAGTGATTTTTTTTGCAAAGTAAAATTTATGTAACAGTATTATTTTACTCTCTGTCGGTGGATAAATTTTAAAGTTTTAGAGTCAATGATAAACTTTCTTTAAAGTTTAAATTTCTTTTATTATTTTAGAAGAGAAAAAAAATTAATTTTTTTTCTTGTATATAATAGGTACACATTACAACCTTTTTTGATTAATTTTATTACTAAAGAACACGAAAAATTTAAGAAACCTCTTTTTGTACCATCACGCCCTATTTAAATAGGAAATAATAAAGGTCGTTTCAATTTTTAATATTCACTTAGCATATATATATATATATATATATAAAGATACTCCAAACATAAGATTCCAATCAAAGCTACTTAATTTTTATGGTCTTTGCATATACTTTCCCATGCTTTTTTTCTACGCTTCCCACAATATTGAACAACAAACAACTTTTCTTTTTTTCTCTTTCAACTCAAACAACTTTCATCCTTTACAGAAGAGAAAAAAAAATCTCTCTCTCTCTATACATACACATCAGTGCTTCGCAAACTTTCCATATTTGTGATCTAATATTCAATCCTAATTTTCATCGCGTCCACCCTACATACAATTAAATGTATTGAATTAAATAATAATGTACTTTAACGCTAAAGTTACAATACGACTTTAACCACTAGCCAGGGGCGTACATAGACGTTTCGCTCAGCCTGTGCGTTAACTGTCCCGGACGTATATATACGTGTTTCCGAAGAATGATCTTTTCTTTGCACTGCTATCCATAAAATTATTCTGATGGCTTTGGAATGCAATGAAAGGACCCTGACAATGTGTTTGAGACGTATTTACTTATTTCAGAGGATTTGCTTATTAATTCCTTTTCTGCGCCCCTCTCCCTCAATACAACACATTCACTCGCCTACGAGTTAAGGGATGGCATTAGGGAAATAATCACGTAACTTTTAATCGTCATTTAAAGTAATATTTATAAACCGTACAAATAATTATCCTGATAAATGGTAATTTTTTGTATAAAATTTCATGTATGATAAACCCATACGGTCGCTGGTAATTTTGAAACTTATTCTTACCTTAGTATTATTAAATTAATTATTAAATACATGTGCAGTGCTGATATATTTATAAGTGTATAATATCAGTGTAAATGTGTATTTTTTATGTCAGAATGTATTTTGTGTTTATTCTTTTAAGTAAATTAATAATTTTTTTTAAAATAAGCTTGTTTTAATAAGCGAAATTGTTTTCGATTTTCAAAATGCTCTCCCTCCTCTCTTAGGGTTATCACGCCCCCTTAGGGGAGGGCACAGTTTGAGAAACGCTACTCTACATTGAATATTCTATTTTCTTCAATTAATTTTCCTTTCCTTTAATTTGATATAATGGTTTTAAAAATATTAAATATCTTAAGAAAGTACGTACTTCCTCGAAGTATGTATGGCTACCTTATATTTTATTGAAACCACAGGGTAAATTTAACAATAATAACTGCATGACTAATAACGTGTTATAAGTTTGATGAACGGTAAGTTATATAACTCTCTTTGTTTTTCTGAATAAGATATCTGCATGGCTTCAAAAGAAAATTATAAAAGCTTTTTTCTAGAAGGTGATTTAATTAAGGCCCACCACAAATATAAGATTTTAAAAGAATTGCAGTATTAAAATTTATGTACTAGTTTAAGAAAGTAAAGAATATTTAAACATTTGTATACATACATACATATATATGGAAGAAATTTATATAAAATATAGAACATAACAGGAAATACTTAATAAAAAAATGAAGACCAAATCTAATGAAATACAAATAAGAACCTAGCGAGTCAAAACGCAATTTCGGACTTAGGACCGAATAAGTGGGGTTAAACTAGTTTGAAGGCGCCAACCTTCCCCCTTTGCAACTCGGTAGGAAAGACCAAAATAAAATAAATATAAATTTAAAGTATAAAAATTCTAAGTATAAAAAATCCAAAGTATAACATATATATATATATATATATATATATAGCAAAGTATAAAATTTCCAAAATGATAATTGAAATAAAGACTTAGTAATCTTCTAAATTTTCTGCCATGTCATGCGATTGCCTTCTTTAATCAACTAAACCTAAGCTCATTCCATCCTTACAGAGGCGAAATACAAGGAAGTTTTCCTTTTTCCTCCGATGAAGAAAAGTGACATTATAAATTTGCTCTAGTATTTCTTCCCCATGTCGAACTCTACTACAATACTCAAACACTGTTAAAACTTCTTTCAATCAATAAAGACACCCAGGCCAATATCCAGTACTCGCTATTTTTCGTTTCTACTTGTAGTAGGTCAGTTTCTGGAAGGTTCGCGAATGGCACGACCTTAAATTTCTTTCCTCTTACCAACCCAGCTCGGCGAGTGTTTTGTAATTTAGAACATTCTGAAATTCAATTTAGTTTGTTAGACCACTATACATTTATTCGAATCCACTCTGTTTCTTTCTCTTCTAAGAGCTTTTTATTCCAGACGTTTCTTTTCTTTGAAAGATAGGTTTTCATTCCTTTTTTATTTTCAATTTCAAAAACGTTTGCCTTCCTTTACACCACTTATCCTGGTGTAGTGTTCCCCAAATGTGGTTTGGTTGATTTTTTGTATGGCTATTATTTAGAGATTATTGTAGAATATATAGCCATTCGAAGCGGTTACGGGAAATTTTTTTGATTCTGTGAAATAGATTCTAAAATAGGGGAAATGTCGTAGGAATCTCTAAAAAAGCATCACTACCTTGCTTCGAATATAACAAACAGTAGTGTCATTCAAAGGGGATAGATATCCTAAGGAATTGAACATACCCAGAAAATTTATTAAAAATATATTAGTTATACCGGAAAGTTTCTTTTAATTTAAACAAAGTAATAAATTCATTCCTTGAGTATAAACTTTATTAAATAATATACAATTACAACCATTATTTATGAGTTTTTTCAAGCGTGATGGAGATTTATATATCCCATTTTTAAAAAATTGCTTTTCCACTAGAGGTAAAAAATTTAATCAATCGTTTGTATGATATCCTCTACGTTTTTAAAATTTCCCCCCTGAAAAACTTTTTGTAAGGACAGAAGCCAGTGATAATCGAAGTGTGTTGGTTCCGGGGTGATTGCGACAGAAATTTCAAGCCTTGTCTCTGCCAGTTTCTGACGAGTCACGAAAGCACCATGTGTCCTGGCATTAGCATGAATCAGTGTGATTTTTTTCCCTATTGAGGATCGAAGGCCTCTTTTCTTGAAGTGTTGCTTTTAAATAATCCATTTGCTGACAGTATCCTAAATTCAACTTTTAGATGTTTTTCAATTGCTCTAAATGTACACCATGCATATAAAAAACATTATCATAATCAGGCACAACTTCAACTTAGAGGGGAACGAGTTAGTTTTATTGATCACAGTCAAGGACATCTTAAGCCATAGGCCAAGAGAGCCCAAGCCCAGGGCCTCGCTCACAAGGGGGGCCTCGTATCGTTCACGACTCAACCTTAATAAGATCATAATTCGAGTAATATTAACGGGCAAATATTATTTCCGGTTATATTACCTGAAAAACTGGGAATTTCGGAAGGAATGTGAACTGGCCACATGTGATGACCGTCGTCCACGTATGCCTATATATATATATAGGCCTATCACCATACACCCTCATTACTTATTCAGTCAAAGGGTGGCAGTAGCTCGAGCCGGTTTGTGCGATTGTAAATCATGTACAGTTATTTGTTTCGAGTTATTGTTTTCCCGACTAGTATTTGACAACGTGTACTATATAAGGTCTATTTTAAGGGTCATAGATGGTCATACACGCTTCTGTAGAATTTTTGCGTCGTAAACAATACGGTGGCGTAAGGGTACTTCATCAGTAGTCACGGGTACACGATCGCGTTTCACTTAACCCCTTAACTTCCGCCGGCGTATATATCCGTCTAACTCAACCAGTGCTTTAAGTGTTCCGGACGAATATATACGTCTTTCCGAAGTACGATTCCTTTCTTTGCCCCGCGCTCATTAGAACCAATCTGAAAGCTTTGAAATGCAGTTCATTGACCTTGACAGTGTTTGTGAAGGATTTACTTATTTCAGAGAAAAATGTGCTTATTTGGGAATTTTCTTGCCACTTAACACGCAACTATGTGAAGAATGGTGGCACTCGGAAGCTAATTGCGTAACTTTTAATCGAAAGTTCAGGGCTTAGTATTCATTTGAATCATCTTCGTTTTAGTTCATTTGTTAGGTCAGTATGTACACATTTAGTGATAAAAAAAAGCCAAATATGTGTAAAATGAATATGCACATATTTGTTGAAGCTTGTTATAACCAGATATATCAGAATTTTTTGGTACACCTAATAAGTCTCATTTAAGAAAAGCATCCTGCTTACACTTAATACATAAGTTTACATTGATTTTAGACTATATAATTACTAATTTAACTTCGAGTTTTACTAGTATACCATAAAACAAATTGAAGCTAGAGAAAATGCTTAACATTCGATATTTTATTCTTTATAACAAAATATCCAATCCCACTAGAATAGTCAGCACGATAAGCAATTCATTGCATAATAACAAATATGCATATGCTTCAGTCAAGAAAGGAGTCCAATAAAAATCATTCGCCTTCCTTTTATGCTCCATAAAAATGCTGTTTTTCTATATTACATGTATTTTATGAAGGGCAATATAGCATGCATGCTACTGGCAAATCTTTATTTAGAATCATTCCTGTGTAAACAATGCCTCCCTTGTGTTCTTATATACAAAAAAAATCATCTATTTTGTGGTACCGAAATTTATATTTATCACCTTATGTTTATGCTTGGATTAAAAAAACAACATGTGTAAAGTTTTAATAGTTTCTATCATGCTGAAGAGTTTCATATAAATTACTAAAAAAGAGAAATACTTATATAAAAAAGTAATTTGCTTCATTTAAACTTCCTAATCCGTTGCAAAAAAGGTACATTTTGAATATGTGGAATATATTAAATCCAATTTGACTAATATTAATTCTAATTCATTTGAGTGTTTACATATTTCAATTGCATAGAGACGGGACACACACATTTTCAATCCTTTATACCTGTCTCTCTCTTTCTTACCCTCCTTCTTCCTTCCCGTCCTACTCTTAATTTCTAGTTTGTTTTTGATATGGTGAATGTTAAAAACAGCTTGAATGCATAGTATTAGAATATTTGAATTACAAATTTTCTATGCTTTATTACTGGATATTAGGGCATTTTCAAACTCATCAACTTGGGCCTTACATAACAAAAGGAGCAGACAGTCGAGAGCTAGTTTTCAATGGAAATCACTTGGGTCCCTTCACACGTCGTCAACTGGCATTCTTTTCTGTGCTACTCTCTCAAGCACCTGTAAACCCCGTTCTCATCGCAACTAATTGTCTCAACTATTATTAAATTTACGCTTATCTCACGTGGCTTCTTGTGTATTAAAATGGAAAGAAAGCCTTTTGCTTTTTCAAATTGAATCTGTATGCTGCGTTCCTTTTGCAGTCATCTTTGTCTCCGAGCGTGAAAGAAATTCTCTCCCTTCTTCACATTAGATTAGTGATGACAGGAAATGAATTCACTGATACATAGTTGCTTCGGATGAAACAGGCCTTATTCTTAATTTATCATTTTTTAGTGACAAATAGAATAAATTAGACAAATAGACAAGAAGAATAAAATAGACAAATCTATTTTTTTACACGATTTGGAAATAATTTTTTGTTCTAGCTCGAATCCCAAAAATGAAGATGGGGATTCATGCCCTTTGGATGAGAACGATTTGATCAAATTTATAACAGTTTGTGGTAATAAAGAAGTCGATAATAACGAAGGCAAAGTTCAACTATTAAGGTATCCAACTACTTGAGACAACATTTATTTTTTTTAAAAAATGGAGATATGGAGATTTTTTTGTTATTTTAATATTTGTTTAGTACATTTTAAGAAAAATATGCTAAGATTAAGAAGAGAAAAAGAAATTATTATTACTAAAATAGGAAAAAATGGGTAAAAATTGACAAAAAAGAAAAAAAAGGATTCCATTCCGTACCAAAAGTTTATGAACAAATTTTCAATTTTTCAATTCTGGTGTGTTACTTTGCTACTCATTTTTAAGTGACTTTTAGGATAAGAGATATCATCTAGGCTCATCTAGGGCACAAATGCGACCAAATGCCGAAAATCCGAGGTCAACTGGTTGCTTATTGGCTGAGAAAAAGGTACGACAAATATGGAACGAAGACGAAGTTTGTGTCCTAGTAGCGCTTTTGTTCCACTACGTGAAAAACGCGCTAAAAACACGCATTTCGAGTAAAACGTGTTTTAAGGTAGGACATCTTGCTTAAAGTATTGACATCTGTTTTTCTTAAAACACTTGTAGTTTTTGTCTATAGTGAACGGAAAATAATAAACTTGGTACTTTTATAAAGCTAATAAGACGACCTATAAAATAAAATCACAAAATATTTTTCAGCAAAATGTTCAGTTTTAGGGTAGTCGGATACCTTAACAGCTGATTTAATTCGTGAGGGCTTAAAATTTGTTACAAGTACGGAGTCACATTTTATAATTCATGATCCTTACATAGAGTATGCTATAAAATTTCAACTTTATCTTAAGTTTTGTGTAGCAGCATATTAAGAATTATATTAGAAATTTGAGAGCTCCTTCTTCCTAAAAAAAGCCTTTAATAACAGACATTGTAACAACCAAAAATCCAACAAAGGCCCCCCCCCCCATTAATAATGAACGAAATATTCTTCATTTGAATCAAAATTGACAGTTATACAAGACATATTTGACACATTTACTGATGATAGCACCAGATCGTAATAAACGTGAACTCTTATCAAGAAGAGATGAGTTGTTAGTTGTTTTTTCTAATTTCAAATTGAATATTTGTATGTTGTATGTATTTACAACCTCTGAAAATAAAGTTCGGTGAATAGTCCTGTAATATTAACGCAGAGGACATATTAACGATAATATATTACTGTCCTTCAAAATAGTGTCTCCTTCCATAACTATATACTGCTGAGATCTGCTATACATGCCCTGGAAACTTTGCAAGAAGTCTTCTTTTGAGATGGAGTTCAAAACCTTAGTCACGCGTTTCATCGGATTTTAGGAATATCGTCAATATCAACAACTCGTTTTTCCCATCCCTGAATTCTGGGTAATGATTTGTCACTCGGATTCACGGTTAATCTGCAGTTCATCAGCTACCTTGTGCACAGTTAATTGACGATCTTTAGTGATTAATTTCCTCACTTTCTCAATGTTTTCGTCACTGGCGGAGATCGTCAGTCTTCTGCTATGAGAGTTATCAGAAGCACTTTCGCTACTTTTTAAAAACGGGTGAACCACTCGTAAACACACTTCATGGATAGTGAGTGCTTGATCTTCATAAACATGTACCGGCATCGCCTAAGTTTCTTTTGGTGTCGTTCCAAACTTAAAACAAAACTATAAATTGATCTTTTGTTCGTTCATTTTCTTGTTCTCAGTTAAGAATCAACGTACTAAATACATGAGCTTTGTAAAACAAGTCTTTCTTGGAACACAAACGACACTCGACTGAAAAACGGTGGGGGCAGATGGCGAACATTTGCTGTTACGTATGTGCTGCGTCTTGTTGCGCCAGTGTTGGCAGATAGGACGTTCTGACTTCATTCACAGAAATTTATTGTCAGAGATTGTATAAACTAAATTTTCACTGTACACTAATTTAAAATTTTTTTTTAAAATAAAAATGAGTTGCTTTTGCCTTATGAACATTACTGTTTTATACTGTTTTTCAGGAAAATCTTGAGAAATTTTTCAACTTGTATAGTTTTTTTTAAAGTTTTGGAACATATCCCCAAATGTATCATATGCCAGATGCATTTTTTGTACGATTTTCTAAGAAATCTACTGCCGTGTAAGGCAGTGCTTCTCAAACTTTTATCATTGCTACCCAATATTCAAGCCTAATTTTCATCGCTTCCCCCTTCGTACAAGTAACAATGCGTTGAATTCAATAATACTATACGTTGTGACTCTAAATCTACAACACGACTTTAATTCTTAAATGCCACTGGCCTCTCACTCAACTGCTACATTGAATGCCCCGGTCGTATATATACGTCTTACCAAAGTACGATCTTTTTTGTGCTCTGATATCCATAGAATTATTCCAAAGCCTTTGGAGTAATTCTATGGTACATTGACTGTGCATGTGTTTACGAAGGGTTTACTTATATCAAAGGATTTCCCCTCACCCGCAATACATAATGAATAAGACTTATAAGTTATCAAGATAATAGCTATATTTTTTTAAAAATTACATGTGACAATTCCATGGAGTCACTGGTAATTATTAATTTTTTTCTTAACTTTGTTTTGTTAAATTAAT
>BMAO01018816.1:94855-133277 GCA_019973975.1 Trichonephila clavata | reverse complement strand
TCTTTGCTCACGGAGAGTGAATGGGAAATTTGCACAGTTTTGCGTAACAGTGAAAAAGCGAACGGAAGTAGTGATTCTCCCCATCCCCCCGAAACGTCGCCACGGTGAGGAGATACAGAGCGGAGGGGAGGGAGGTTACACCTCGGAACTTGCGTCATCCCTTGAAAAAGTTGGACGATTGCTAAGGGGTTATGGAGTGGGGCATCTTGGTGTTTGGACTAAAGCAACACCTCCTAGAAGGTGCTGACTAAAGGCGCTTAGGTATTGGAGATATAAAGTGAGTATGCTACTCGTAACGAACTCGTGTGGCGTATTTTCGTAGTTTTTATGTAATAAACGTACCGGTATTGGGAAAGAAACAATAACTAAAGGACTTTTCGAAGGACATAAAATCATCGAAGTTCATGATAAATATTTAACTTGTGTAGTTATGACGGAAAATATAGTTTCAAAATGGAAGCTAATGATCAGAAAAACATTTGCTTAGGAATCTCTAGAATTAATGACTCTCGCGTTTTACAGAAATTGGCAACGCTTAATATACACTCATGTCCATAAATTAAGGATAATGAAGTTCAGGCAAAGAAAGAGACAGAAGCAAAACAAATTTGACTTATTTGTAAAGACTATTTATTAAACAAAAGGTAAAGAGCAAAAAAGATGCTATATGTTTGACATAATTAATGAAAATTGCGATTTTTTCTCCCTGGAGCAAATTTCAAAAAAGAACCTATTTACAAAAAACAGTATAACATGGTTAGTATGATGGTTAATACGGAGTATGTATCCCAGACGATGCAATACAGGCCTTATAACGCCTACGCATGCTGAGTATAAAATTATCAATCTGATCTTGGGGAATATTACACCACTCATCAAGCAATGCCCTCCGAAGTTCCGGTAGACAGGTGGGAAGCTGCAATTCGTCGGTCAAGCATATCCCACACATGGTATATTGGATTCAAGTCCGGTGAGTATGCTGGCCAATCCATACGGATGATATCCTCCGATTGAAGGCATTCGTCTACAGTGTTTGCATGGTGAGGACGGGCGTTGTCATCCATAAACAGAAATTCAGCACCCATGGCGTCCCGAAACAAACGTACATGTTGTTCCAGAATGAAATCCCAATAGATGTGGCCTGTCATCGTTACACTCTGAACATGCAGGTCAGTTCTGGAACTAAGAATAATTCCTCCCCAAACGAGCCATCCTGCACCACAGTAACGGTGTCGTTTAATGGTGTTCTCTTGGTGGTAACGGGTACCTGGCGCTCTCCATATGAAAGTCCGGCGAGAATCAGACTGCAAACTAAACCTGGACTCGTCGGAAAACATCACACAAGACCACTGTTGCGGTGTCCACAATGCATGCTCTCTACTCCAGGTTAATCGCAGGCGACAGTGAGTTGCGGTAAGGGGAACACATCTGACAGGCCTACGAGTATATAGACCAATGTGCCCTAAGCGTTTGTACACGGTCTACCTTGAAACTGTCGTACCGGTAGCTGAAGAGAGCTGACGAGACCGGTCTGATGCTGTGCTCCGTCTGTTTTTTTTTGGCAGTAACTGACAATTACCGGTCCACATTTGGTGTTGTAACTCGGGGGCGACCTGTGCTGTAACATCTACTCACATTACCATCATCTTGGAATCGTTTCCAAATCCTGGAGATGACACTCTGGGCGATTCCAAGTTCCTAGGATACTTACAGCTGGGTACGTCCACATTCCAGTCGTCCGATAATTCTACCACGTAAAAAATCATCCAAATGCTTCCTTTGTGCCATAACTATGCGGTTATTGCACTGAAAGGCTTTTAAAGCGCTTGTGAACAATTTTACTTCTTTGCCACCATTCCTTATGTACCCCTCTCTTACACTCTTGTCATTGGGGCGTACTATCCGCGCCATCTGGTGGTTTCCTGTAATTTGCATATTCTTCTTCAAGATGTGTGTGATAATTCTACAGGTGAAATTTTTATTTTACAGTTCAATTTCTGTAAGATTCTGAATTATCCTTAATTTATGGACATGAGTGTATTTATTAGTGATTCGTCCGCAAATAACAAACTTTGCCTTTTCGAAAAACATTCATATGAAATACATATTATGTTAGGATCTGACATAGTTGGAAAATTATTTACTGGTGAGGAAAAACAACTTTCTGAGGGGGGCTCACAGCTGTGAATACTCGCTTGGGAGGGACAGTTATGGGAAAATTAAGCTATGAATCAAAATTTAAATCAGAGAATTCTATTCTTGTTCATTCTCTTCTATTGAACAGAGAAAAATATCAGACCTTTGGGAATTAGACTCTTTAGGCAAAAAAGATTCCAGTGAAAAGAGATAAAAATTAGAATTACAATATCTTAATTTGAAACATTTTGAGAATACGGTGTTACGAGAGAGAGACGATGAGGGTAGATACATCGTTAGTATTTCTTTGCTAAATGGGAGTGGAAAACTTGAGGACCACTACAGCTTAGCTAAAGGAAGGTTGGAGAAAACTGTAAAAACTTTAAAATTTACAGGCAGACTATTTGATTATGAGCAAGTATTTGTAGACTGGGAAAAGGAAGGCATTATTGAAAAGATTGCACAAGAGATGAACCAAACAAATGTGGGAAATTTCATTATTTGCCACACACAGACCTGTATTCAAGGAGTAAACTCAAGGTGGGGAGTGTCGAGAACGAAACCAATGATTTGTAGTTCACCTTCAGAGGCGCTGTGAGCGCATTCCTTTTTTGTGTTTGTTTTTTCTTCTGTATTGTGATCGTAGTAGTAAGAGTACTACTACTCTCGAACGGACATGTATCAGTTATCTATTTTCCTTTACATTAAATCTTTTTTATATCACAAAGGACTCTCATTTTAAATATACTCTTACTCATAAGAATAACAGAATCGAATTTTAGGTCAAGCTCATCCCGGGCAATGGAAGAATAAGGTAAGTGATACCTTTTTCTTTCTTAGAATTTTTGAAATCGAATTTGAATTGAATTCCTTTTTTTTCAACAAGTCCCGTATCGAAAAAATTCAAAGATTTCGTCTCTATAGATACAGGTCAAACTAATAAAAATGAGGAAAGAAGAAAAAGTTCGAATTAAATTTTTTTTTTAATGTACCAGGTTTTTATAACAGACTAAAAAGTATAAAAAATTCCTCATTTTCATTTTTTTTTTCTTCTTCTTTTTTCACATTTCCATGCATTGTCATCCACTTCTGAGCTATGGTCCAAATTTCAAGTCTCTAGCTCACCGGGAAGTCGCAGTTTAAAATCAATTGCAAAATTCAATCCGGACAGACATACAAGAAAGCGAGCTAATAAAAACATGGTAACATGGAGTCAATCAATCGTTACATCACCTTTTAAAAGTATTGCTATAATGTTAATTCATATCATCACTTCTAAACGTATTGCTTTATAAAAATATTTAGCAGTTAGAACATAAATTGTTTTTTTCAACATGCACGAGTCTTTTTTTTATTTCCATTTTTAGAAAAACTAGACGATTGTTTATATTATGGTAAGAAATTGTTATCACACACCCACCCTTCCCTTTCTTACATGAAGAGAGAGAATACTTTTGATATATGGGATTAGTCACCAAATCTGAAAATGGTATATGCAATAAGTCGCCAAATCTGGTACATGGAATTGTTACATGAAGTGGTACATGAAATTGTCTCCAAATCTGGATATCGTTATTCCTGATGTCCTGATAAGGCAATGAAACAAAATTATGAAATTATTGTATTGTCATCGGTCCTTGACAAGTGTGCAAAATTTCGAATTAATCTGACCTAAAGTGGGTAAAAACGAGTTCCAAGATTCCGTTACATGTAAGTGAAACTTATAAAAGCGTGTTAAAAATGGAAAGAAGTTGAAAATAATATAAACTTTTCAACAAGCAAAGTTCACAAAATTAAACAAACAATGGAAAGAATTTAGGGGAATTCCCTACAAGTTCGAAACTATTTTCAACTGAATTACCAAGATTATAGTAATCTTTTGCAACCTTTTATATTTATATCTTAAAGTTGGGAGAAATTATCGCAGTTCGGCTTGATTGGTGGTCAGTATCCGGGCCCCCCTTCCCCCAGAGCTTGAGGGCCCCAGTGCACGGCACCACCTATTCGTTGATAGCTACGCCACTGCTCAGAACAGCCTGACACCCTGAATGCAATACAGATTTCTGAATCAAGAATTTAACTAAAGGATGGACCAAATGTATGCTTGTTGGGGTTGTGTATGTATACACACATTCTCAATAAATAACTATCAATTCAACTTAGTTTTTTAGATAATTTTTTCCTAGAAATTGTTTTTAATTTTCGTTATTTTTGAACTTTGATTTTGAATTTTGATTATAAGCATAATAGTATAACTTTAGAGTCTGAACATTACTATGTCTTAATGACTATCTCATTTTAAATACAAATTCTCTTCTGGCACTGTAGACTACAAAAAAATAACATTTCCTTTTAAAGTAAAATTTTTTTAAAGGGCATATTTTAAATTGACTTAATTAATAAAATAAATAAATAGGATAACATGGAACAAACGCTTCTTAACGAACAAACGCTACTGTGGTGGTAGTTAAATTAGCCAGTAACACAGTGGTGTAACGTACACCCCCGCACTGCGGGGGGCCAAGGCTTCTAGGGGGCCCAAAGCCTGGCTAACGCCAGATTGTAGATTTTCTGAAAATTAGCTTCGCATTTTTAAAAAATCGAATTTTTAATCGATTTTCTAATTGGCTATCTAACGTCATTCAAAATAAAACTTTAATTGGATAATTAGATATCTTTGATCTAATAACCAAATCAAAAAACATTTTTTTATTTGCTGTATTCCCCATAAGGAGAGATACTTTTCTTTAGTGGGTTTTCGTTTGAAACCTAAATTACTGACAAATAAAACAAAAGTCAGAGGGAGAATCGGATAAAATGCTAGGAAGATATAAAAATTCATTACGGTTATTATTACAGTATATTTTACATTAGCTGTAGGAAGGGGAAAAAAGACATTATTTACTTTTTACGATGTAGAAACGTAACTTATTGGCTTCTTTAGTCCTCCCACCACCACCATATATTTCATTTTCATTTAGCGAAGTCGTAAATAACGTACATCTGTTATGCTTTTTTCAAGTAAAATAGTTTAACGATTCTTGGAAAAGCATAGAGAAAGTTTTAAATCGTAGGTTCCCAACCTTTTTTGAGCTGGCGCCCCCTTTTCTTGAAAAAATTTCGATACCGCCCCCTCCCACTCTAGAGAAATAATAGTGTACATAATACATAGTGAAAACAAGAGTTAAGTTTTAAAACATATCCTATTACTAGAAAAATGTATTTTTTAATTTCATTTTTTTTCTAAAGCCCCAATTTTTTATTTGCGAATCTGAAATCTCTATTGCCACAAATATATTTAAATGTGGAATATTATATATTTTAGTCATAGGTAGGATATTGTTGGAATTTTGCAACGCCCACTCTACTGAATTCTTCATTTAAAAGAGTGGAATAAAAGTTTTAGCTTATCTGTTATAAAGACAAGCAGGGAGTTTGATGATACGAAGTAATTCATAATAAATTATTGCTTTCAAAATAAATAATAAATTGACAGTTTCAGCCTTTAAAGAATCACGTTAATTCCTGGTTAACATATTTAATTATGTTTCTTTGATAATATACATAATGAAGAACAGTGGACGAAACATTTTTCCTACTGATCACAGGCAGAAATAACATGTACACTACAGAAATTAAAAAATGCACTATATCATTCAATTTAATGCAGGTCTGAGTGTAATGTTATCTTTAAGTTTTTCCTACACTTCCCAAACTACCAGAATATGTGAATTTTCGTACATGTGATACAGAAGTGAATTAAATACATACAATCAACATAAGTAAACAGTATTAAAGTTTACTTTTGTTAGTACATAATCAGCGTGTTTTTAACACGCTTTTATAAGTTTCACTTGCTTGTAACGGAATCTTGGAATTCGATTTTTACCCACTTTAAAAGGTCAGATTAATTCGAAATTTTCCACACTTGTCAAGGACCGATGACAATACAATAATTTCCTAATTTTGCTCCATTGTCCTTTTCAGGATCGTCAGAAATAACGATAAACAGATTTGGCGACAATGCCGTATACCACTTCCCGATTTGGTGACTTATTGCATATACCATTTTCAGATTTGGCAACTAATTCCATATACTTTTCCAGATTTGGCTACTAATTCCAGATTTAGCGACTAAAATATTAAGGTTGTAACCTAAAATCGATTACACTTGTGGTGTTTGAAATTTAAAAAAAAAAGTGTATCTTCTTTATGTGAGAAAGTGGAGGGTGGGTGCGTCACAATTCCATACCATAATCTAAACATTTTTCTGAAAATAGAAATAAAAAAAAAAGACTCGTGCATGTGCGGAAAAAAAATTATGTTCTAAGTGTTAAATATTTTTTGTTTTTATAAATCAATACGTTTAGAAAACGAAACGTTGCAATGTTTTTATTAACTCGCTTTCTTGCATGTCCGTGCGGGTGGAATTCTGTAATTGGTTTTAAACTGACTTCCCGATGAGCTGGAGACTTGAAATTCGGACCATAGCTCAGAAGTAAATGACAATGCATGAAAATGTGGAAAAAAAGAAGGAAAAAAAATGAAAAGTTGGAATTTTTTATACTTTTTAGTCCGTTTTAAAAACGTGGTACATTAATTTTTTTTGATATAATTCGAACTTTTCCTTCTTATCATACTTTTATTAGTTTGACCTACATGTGTAGAGACGAAATCTTTGAATACGGGACTCATCCGAGTCCGTATCGTTAACGAAAACAGGCCCATAAACGAAGAGAATAAAGAGAGAGACCCGTTAATTAATATCCATTGAAGAGCAAGACTTATTCCAGCAGCCACATAATTCCAGCTCCAAGTATGAAACTCAAGGATAAACTCAACAATGAATAAATGATAGTTTAAAACACGCTTTTATTGTGGATCGAACTAAAAAAATGAAAAATAAATTATAGTTTTAAAAAACTAAAAAACACGCTTTTATACTGAATCCAACTAAAAAGTAAAAAAAAAAATTCTTTATATAAGAATAAAATGATTAAGGAGAAGATTAATGTCATTGTGGTAAAAGCGCGGGGTGCTTTGTACTACATTTTTACACTAACTCAGCATTTCGGAATAGAAGTAAGAAATGATAACAATTGATATAAAGCACCCCACGCTTTTACCACAATGACATTAATTTTCTCCTTATCATTTTATATTGTTATATAAAGAATTTTTTTTTTACTTTTTAGTTGGATTCAGTATAAACGGGTTTTTTAGTTTCTTAAAACCATTATTTATTTTAGTCCTTTTTTGGTTAAGCTGCCCAAGCCCAACCGTGCCATCTCGACATTCCTTAATTTTCTCTGGGTCTTTTACCGCCCCCCTGAAAGCCTCAAATGCCCACAAGGGGGCGTTATCGCCCACGTTGAGAACCTATATTTTAAATGATTTTTTGGTCTAGATTTATGAATATTCAATCAAATGAAGCATAATGGAATATATTGTTTTTTTTTATTTCTTTTATCATGAAATCAGTTTTACATCATACAAAAAAAAATCTCCTTATTAAAAGTTGCAGTATTTTTGCTAGAATATAATCGAACTTTAGGTCAAGCTCATATTGGGATTCAGAAACGAAAAATAAAGTAAGTGATACCTTTTTTCTTTCGTAAGAATTTCTAATGTAAAATATTATTTTACAGTGTTCGTGTTTTTCTAAGTGTTCGCTTTTATTTAAGTTACCAGGTAATTGTCGTTAGATTTCCCATTTTAACAAATATTGTAAGTACTCTCTAATGTTATACATTATTTACTTCGTTTACTCAGAGCCCGGTTGATTTTGTATTTAGTTGTAAGTTTAATATTAAATATTTTTACGTGATGTGTAAAGATTCATTATGTTATGGTTCGGCAATCCTTTGCATGTATATACATACACACTTGCTAGAAAAAGTTGCGTTCAACCATAACAATCATACAAAAAAAAAGTAAAATTTATTAGAAATATAATTTTTTCTAATAATAAAGCAAGAATTCGTTATTTTTGAATTAAAACTACGTAAGATAACGGGAGTTTTGTAGCAAAGTTACAGAAATCGTAGGCAGAAAAAGTGTGCTTTCACTATTTGAATATTCTTGATTCTTGAAATTTTTATCAACAGGTGTTATAGGTTAACAGAGATTTTGCATTCAGTAATCAAGTAAAATAGCTTAAGAATGTTGTGACGCAATAATTTTAACGTTTTTGTGAGATACGAAACAATTCAAAGACATGAGAAATAAAATGAGGAAAATAAGTATCAGTGAGCGTAAAATCATTGTGAAAATATGAAAAGATGGAAAAAGTCGTCGGGATATTGCTAGATCCGTTGAACGGCAGTATTCATCTATCCAGTATGTTAACAATATCTTTAAATCTACAGGTGCTTACACATCCAAACCTTGTTCACATATCGTCCATCTTAATTCACAATCAGATAAAAACCAAGTATGATATACTTGGTGAAAAAAACGAGTCTTACAGTAGTCGCATATGATGTGTAACATCTGACTTGTTATCGTGGTAAATACGCAATAGTGACTTTAATCCCGAAAAAAATGAATCGGGTATGACTGGAAATAATTTTCTATCAAATAATTATATCTTTAATGAAAATTTTTATTTAATTAACACAAGGAGTAATGTAGTTTTTTAACAAAAATATTTATTCTTGTTCAATTTGGGGAAGAGCGGAGACAATAGAATTATGAAAACTAAAGTATGACACATATACTTGTGATTTCAAATCGTTGAAAAACGGCGTCAATAACAGTACCACTGTTAGTTGACGAAACATTTCGATTTGTGTTCATTTCGAGCTTGAGTTCATCTTTCAGAAAAGTTATGAGCGGCTCAGCTTCTGGCAAACTGAAGTTAATGTTAAAATCACCACTCAAAATCATGGGAAGCGAGTGATAGCTTTTTTTGAAAAAAAAAAAAGAGCAGAACCACCTTCGGTATACGGTAAAAGTGCAAAATGCAGGAAATCTTTAATTTTTTTAACTGTTTGATTCGGAGAAATGTATGCGACCACCAAAATGACTGTTTGTCCATTTTCAAATAAGCATTCTGCCGCACATATGTCCCCAATATATTGACCAACCATACCCAGAGCTATGAAACAATCTTTTACATTTATATCTCAATTATGGGAGAAATTATCGCAAGTTCGACTTGCTTGGTGGTCAAGGCGCGAGGATCTCGGTGCACGGCACCACCTAGCCCATTGGTAGTTACGCCACTGTACTTTATTAAATTTATATAAGATTTTTTTTTTGTTACATGTCTTAAGAGCGTTTTCGAAATTTCACAAATCTGCTTTATCCAACAGATGGCGTTGTTTGCAACTCGGATGACGTCATAAAGATAACTTTTGTTTTCTGGAAACCTATCGTTACTATAGCAACGGGGTGTGGTTCAGAAATGATTGACAGATGTAGTCGGTGTGAGAGCGCATGCGCTCTTTGAAGAACCAGATCGAAGAGAGGAAAAACGTGTCAGCAAATGGGTAGGGGGGGGGTGAGGAAAGAATGGGAAAGAGTTTTCTACAAATAGTTTCAACATTTGAATAAGGTTCTGTCACTGCCGCACAAAATTGGGTGCGGAGACATTTTTTTTTGAAAGCCGTGCTAGTGGATAGGTATCAAAATGTGCATTGCACTTCTAAGTATATATAGTTCTGGAATCTACTCAAAAATACATTTTTCTGCAGAAATGATGAGGCTAATCAGTCTAGATTTGTCGGAAAACATAGGATATATTTGCTTAATTTGGGTATAATTATTATGTGAGTTTCTCCCATTCATATGGAAAATAATTGAGTGTAATGCACTTGATATTTTGTCACATGAATTATTGTATTTCAGGGTAGGCCTTTGAGTATAACATTTTTGAGGTAATTCTATTGTAGAATTTTACTGTTACCTAGTTTCGGATGATATTTATCCCTTTTTGTGGAAATTGGTATTGTAGTTTAGAAATCATGTAATTCATTTCAACTTTTCTATAAAATCATCGTTATAAGGCTCCGGATTTTTAGGAGAAAAACGTTCAGATTGTCTCTTGACAAATACGTCTACATTGTCTTAGGTATCATAAACAATGCCCATAAGAATAAGAAGGGAAACGAAATATGGGTGTGGGTTTTAATTTTTCGACGAAGAATTTGGTAGATCTTTATTTGAAATTTAGAAAAAGTTTTTTTTTTTTCGAGTTTTAGGGGATATATTTGTTTTATTTATCTTTGTTACCTTTATTTATTTATCGATCTAATTCTCTTTGTTTGATAGAAATATGCGAAATTTTAATAAGTTTCATTCTGCTCATATCTCTTAGATACAAATTGTATTTGAAATTGTCATAGAAGGATGCTTATTATGGAAATAAAGTTTCGATTTGAATCTTTAAAAATAAAATGTCATTTTTCTTAGAAAATATTAACTAGAGCACTTTTTTGTCAGTCCTTTTTTAACAGCATTCCATTTCTTGTTTTACAAATTAATGCTATTTCCAATCAGGGGCATAGTTACCGCGTATCAATGATACGGGGCCCCAAGCTTTGAGGGCGGGGCACCCAAACGTGTAAGCAAAAAATCGCAGGGGTGGCCTTAAGGCAGTATCACACGTGTATTTTTTTAGCCCAACTTTTCGCCGAATCTGAGGGGGAAAGGTTACCGTAAACAAAACGACATGCTCTGACATCAGCCACGTTCTTTCTCCACATTGAAACATTACTCGCTGATTTTTCTCTGCTTCGAAAACAAACATCCAATATTATTTCTTTTATTTCGCTCGCGCTTTTGTTTATGGGGGTAAACAGAAATGGAGCATCATTCTGTTTAAAATATTATACGCCGTTAAAATATTGTACATCATTAAAATATATTATGCCATATTTCATGCGAAGCTACCACCGTTACCGCCATCTTGTTTATGCCGTAGGGCGCCGAAGAACTCCACTGGCTGGAATTTCAAGCAACTTTCATTTAGAGCAACTTTCTCAGTTCACTGGCAAAAAGTTGTTCTAAAGCCATTGCTATGGCAACGGAGTAAAAATTGCACGAATTGGAACAAAAATTGCACCAAACGTGTACGTGTGATAAGGCCTTTAGAGAGTGCCCTCAAGGATGATACAGGGAGCAGCTCCGCCAGTGTTTTCAATACTCATGAAAATGTGACACAAATTTCACAGCTTTCAATTAAATTATTATATTCATTGAATTAATTTTCAAGCTACGATTCCTTTTTTTATTTCCTACGTGCAATGTTTTCAGAATATTTATTGTATATAGTCTGCGTTTGTACTCTCATAATGTTATTTTTGGTGTGGCCGATTATTAAGCGGAGATAAAATCGGTGCATTTTTGTGATCGGCTCTTTTATTTTGAATTTGTACTGCTTTGATCTTCTTTTCTAGTGACACGATTGTGATGCTTAAATTCCCCAGAGGAGCGGTGTGGGGAACAGTAGTGCACTTTTGAAATCTGATGTTGCTATCAATTTTTTCATGAAATTATCTTAATAAGACTTATGATTTACAGAGGAAGTTCTTCAGTTAATTCACGAGCATGTTTATGATTGTTGTCTTGGATATCAAAAATAAAGTCCATCGGGCTAAGAAGAGGGAAGGGATTTAAATTTTTTGAAGAAAAATTTAGTATATCTTCAGTTGGGACTTGAGGAAAAATATAATTTCCGAAGTTTTATTTTTGTAGAGAGAAGTAGTGGAGGGAGACGATATATATATATATATATATATATATATATATACGTGTATATGTGAATATATATCTATATATATAAAGGAGAAAAGCGACTCACTCACTGACTGACTGACTAATCACGAAATCTCTGAAACTATTCAGCCTACAGACTTGAAATTTGGTAGACATGTTCCTTTGATAGAGTAGACATCAGCTAAGAAAGGATTTTCCGAAATTCGAAACGCAAGGGGCGTTACGGGGGATTAAGGGCTTTAATAATAATTGTTTCCATGTTTAAACTACTTGATGTACAATCTTGAAATTGGGTAAGCGGATTCCTTTCAGAGAGTAGAGATCCGCTACAAAATGAGTTTGCTGAAAATCGACCCCCAAGTGGCGTTGCAGGGGCTTAGGGAGCGTTATAGATAATTATTTCCATTTATAAACTATTTGACGCACTGTCTTTAAATTTTATATATATAGATTCCTTTCGTAGAATAATGATCAGTTACAAAACGGGTTGTGTGAAAACAGACTTCTAAGTGGCGTTTCGGGGGATTAAGGGGCGTAATAGATAAATATATCCGTTTTTAAACTACTTCACCTACCTGCTTGAAAATTGGTAGGTAAGTTTCTTTCCTGGAGTAAATATCCGCTACAAAATGGGTTTTGGGAAAATTGACCCCCCAAGGGGTGTTGCGGGGGCGGGGGTTTAAGGGGCGTTATAAATTCCTATTTTTAAGTTATTAGACGTACAGTCTTGAAACTTAGTAAGCAGATTCCTCTCATAGGGTAGAGATACGCTAAAAATGGGTTTCGTGAAAATTGCCCCCAAGTGGCGTTGAGGGACTTAAGGGGCGTTATAGATAATTATTTCCATTTTTAAACTATTAGACGCACAGTCTTTATATTTGATAAAGAGATTTCTTTCATAGAGTAGAGATCAGCTATAAGAAGGTTTTGTGAAAACAGACCTCTAAGTGGCGTTGCAGGGGAATAAGTGCGTAAGAGATAAATATTTTCGTTTTTAAACTATTTGACCTACCTGCTTGAAAATTGGTAGGAATGTTTCTTTCATGGAGTAAATATCCGCTACAAAACGGGTTTGGAGAAAATTGACCCCCAAGGGGTGTTGCGGGGGGTTAAGGGCAGATATAAATAATTATTTCTTTTTTTAAACTATTAGACTCACAGTCTTGAAATTTGTTTAGCAGATTCCTCTCATAGGATAGAAATACACTGCAAAATGTGTTTTGTGAAAATCGACCCCTAGGTGGTGTTGTGGGGGTTCAAGGGGCGTTATTGATAATTTTTTTGCATTTTTAATTAATTGGACGCAAAGTCTTCAAATTTTGCCAAGCAGATTCCTTTCATAGAGTGCAATTCCCCTACAAAATGGGTTTTGGGAAAACAGACCCAGAAGTGGCGTTGCGGGGGCTCAAGTGGCGTTATAGACAATTATCCCCATTTTTAAACTGTTAGACGTACAGTCTTGAAATTTGATAAGCAGATTCCTTTCGTAAAGTAGAGAACCGCTACAAAATGGGTTTCGCGAATATCAACTACCAAGTTTAATTTCGGGAGATTAAGAGGCGTAATCGATAAATATTTCCATTTTTAAACTACTTGATCATCCTGCTTGAAAATTGGTAGGCATGTTCCTTTCATGAAATAGAGTTCCTCTAACAAAGAGTAAAATGAAAATTGACGCCCAAAGATGTTTGCGAGGGGTCAAGGGGAGTTACAGAAAAAAATTCCTGTTTTTAATTGTTAGACCCATATACTTGAAATTTGTTAAGCATGTTTCTTTTGTTGAATAGGGATCCACTAAGAATAAATTTTAAGCAAATCAAGTTCTGGGGGGTTGCAGGGGGTTACTGGGACGTATTGACAAAAAAATTACTTTTTTCGAGCTACAAGGACTATAATAATGAAATTTGGTTTGCATTTTTCTTTTGTTGAATTGAAATCCGCTAAGAGCGGTAATTTTGGAAAACGGCTCTCAATGGGATTACGGGGATATTTATAGTAAAACTTTTGCTTTTTTCTGTTAGATTTAGACTTGAAATTTAGCTTGCATGTTCAATTTACGGAGTAGAGATCCACCGAAAATTGGTTTTGCGGGAATCCACTTGGTTTTTGAGTTACGAAAGAGCAAACATCATTCTATGCTTCAATTTTAGAGATTTTTAGAAAATACAAATTAGATGAGTTCTGCCCTTTTTTTTTATCAACAGGTGACAGTTACAGGTATAAGTATATTTTTCAATTCAATCGAATTCTTAATGCTAGGACTTAGATATCAATAATTTATACACATATATATAAGCAGTAAAAATTTATAAAACATCATAAAATACCCAGCGAAGCGGGCGGGTAATAGCTAGTATATATATATACGTGTATATATGAATATATATATATATATATAGTGTAATAAAAATGGAAGAAACCAAAAAAGTCAATGGACTAAAAAGGATACCTATTATGATTTCTAAAGCTGTTACTGAATTATGACCATCAAATTTGGGTTATATATCTATCTATCTATATAAAGGAGAAAAGCGACTCACTGACTGACTGACTAATCACGATATCTCCGGAACTATTCAACCTACAGATATGAAAATTGGTTTTTAAACTATTAGACGTACAGTCTTGAAATTTGGTAAAAGATTCCTTTCGCAGAGTAGAGAACCGCTACAAAATGGATTTCGCGAAAATTAAACCACAAGTTTCATTTCGGGGGATTAAGGGGCGTAATGGATATAAGTATTTCCGTTTTTTAAACTATTATACCTACCTGCTTGAAAATTGGTGGGCATGTTCCTTTCATGGAACAGAGTTCAATTAAAACGAAACATTAAAACGAAAATAAACCCCAAGGAGGGTTGCGAGAGGTCACGGGGAATTATGGGGAAAAAATCCCGTTTTTGAATTGTTAGACCCACATACATGAAATTGGTTAAGCATGTTTCTTTTGTTGAACAGGGATCTACTAAGAATGTATTTTAGGAAATCAACTCCTGGGGGAGCATGGGGTTACTGGGGTGTATTTGACAGAAAAAAATTTCCTTTTTTCGAAATACAAGGTCTATAATAGTGGAATTTGGTTTGCATTTTCCATTTGTTAAATTGAAATCCGCTAAGAACAGTTATATTGGAGAACGTTTCTCAACGGAATTACGGTAGGAATTGATAATAAAACTTCGTTTTTACTCTATTAGACTTAGACTTAAAATTTGTCTTGCATGCTTACTTTATGGAGTAGAGTTCCACCAAAAATTGGTTACGCGGAAATCCACTTGGTTATAGGGTACGAAGGTACAAACATCCTTCTATACTTCAATTTTTAAAATTTTTAGAAAATACAAATTAGAAAAGTCCTGTTCTTTTTTATATCAAGAGTCGAGAGTTACAGGTATATATATATATATATATAAACAGTATATATTTATAAAACGTCATGAAATACCCAGCGAAGCGGGCGGGTAACGGTTAGTATATATATATATATATATAAATATATGTGTGTGTGTGTTTTGTAGCAATTTTTAAATTCCCTTTTTTTTCCCTCCTTGATCTTTATGTAACAGAGAGGGTGGTGTCTAGGGGTATGTTGAATGAAAGAGAGACGTTAAAGTTTAAGGATATTTAATGACATCTACAGGTTGTTAAACCTGACTAGGCGCGCGCTGCTGGGGAAGAGTATGTATACTCCTTTTCCCGCTTACATCCGGGGGTTACAGACATTGGCGCTGGTGTCGCCTGAGCGTATACAACACTCGTCCATCCTGATGTGGTCGGTCCCCAACCAGGCTGGAAAATATGCAAGTAAAAATTATACAAATACTACAACTGAAAAGGAAAAAAAAAGATTAAACAAATTTTTAAAGTTCAAATTTCCTTGAGTATATAGAGGGAAAAAAATAAAGTCATTAGAGTTCTGGAAAGAAAAGTCTTAGGGATTATCCCATGGTTTCATCAGATCAGCAGATGTGGATGACAAATTCGGGCCTTCTTGTCTTCCTATTTTCTTTACATCGTACCTGTCGTTTGGACGAACTTTCACGACTTCATATGGGCCAAAAAATTTTGGTCGCAATTTCACACCTACTCCAAACTGGGTTTTCTTGATTGCAATTCTGTCACCTTCTTTGTATTTTCTTGCTTCTTTGCGATGTTTATTGTAGTGTAGTCTACTTTGTTCTTGTAATTTCAGGATATTGGATTTGGCATCTTCTCTCATTTGTTGTTTATTCTGTAAAGATAATTGAAAATTTTCTTCCTCGAGAATGGCTTTGATTTTGATGTCATCTTTATTTTTCATTTTGACGCCTGTTAAAAGTTCAAATGGTGTATATTTGGTGGCTATGGAAACAGTGCTGTTAATTATTCGTTGAACTGATGATACGTGTTTATACCATTTATTGGGATCTTCAAGTGAAAGCTTTGTTAGGACTGGCATTAACGTTGCATGAATTTTTTCTACCTGACCGTTCCCACGCGGTACACCTGTTGTGATTGAAATAAACTCGATATCTTCATCCTGACAAAATTTCTGAAATTCTGTAGAAGTGAATGCTGTTCCTTTGTCTGAAATTATTCGTCTGGGACTTCCAAAGGTTACTTGTAATTTTAATTTGTCTAAAGCATCGTTAGCTGAAGGAGACTTTACAGGATAAATCCACAAAAATTTGGTGAAAGCGTCGATGACAGTAAAGATATATTTGTAGTTCTTGTTGGTACTTGGGAGTGGACCCAAAAAGTCAATATGGTAGGTATCAAGTGGAATATCACCTTTTGGTATGGGATGTAGAAATCCTTCTCGTTTGCCAAATTTTTTGGATGAAAGAATGCAAGGAATACAATTAGCAATAACATTTTCTAGTCTTACGCATATTTGGGAAAAAGAATTGTTGTTTGACTAAATTTTCAGTTTTGTTGATGCCGAAATGTCCTTTAGAATGTTCAAGTTGTACGATTTGTTTTTGCATTTCAAGTGGAACGACTAGAAGTTCTTGGCCGTTGACAATTTTGTACAGCACATCGTTTTTTAATGTATAATCAGAGGCTGAAGATGATTGTTATAATTATTTAATACTGGATGTAAACTCATCATTAATTTGTGCTTTTTTAATTTTTTGTGTTGTTTCGTTGTATTGTATGAGCATGACTGGATAACGACTGAGCGCGTCAACATGTTGCATTTGTTTACCTGGCCTGTGAAGTATTTCGTAATCGAAGTCTTCTAAGAAGAGAGCCCATCGCGCTATTCTAGGTGGTAAATCTTTCTTTGACATAGTTTTTTGAAATGCTTGGCAATCTGTGATTATTTGAAATTTTGTGCCGACGAGGTAGTGTCGAAATTTTTTTAATGCTGTAACTATCGCTAAGGCCTCTAGCTCGTAGCTGGAGTATTTCTCTTCTTGAGGAGAAGTTTTACGACTCATATAGTGTATTGGATGAAAGTTCTGATTTGAGTCCATTTGTAGAAGTATAGCGCCAAACCCTTTCGCACTGGCATCGCAGTGTATTTGTAATGGAGCGTTTTGCTGATAAAGATGTAATACAGGTTCCTGAGACAAAATTTGCTTCAAAGAGAGAAAAGCTTGTTTTTGTATAGGACCAAAGGTGAATGGAACTTTGTCTCGTAAAAGATCACTTAAAGGTCGTGCGATTGATGCATAGTCCTTAATAAATTTTCTAAAATAGCCTGTTAGTCCTAAAAATGATTGGACATGCCGAGTGTTTTTAGGTGTTTGGAAATTCATGACTGCATTTGTTTTAGCTGTTGAAGGACGAATAGTGCCTTCTTCAATAATATGGCCAAGAAAAGTTAATTTCCGCTGAAGAAAATTACACTTTTTAAAATTAAACTCTAAACCATAAGTAGCAGCAACATCAAATACTTTTTTAAGCTTTGCAATCCCTTCACATTCAGAATTTGCCGGAATTAAAATGTCGTCCATGTATATAATAACAGTGTTGTCTTTTAAGAGATCTTTAAACACAATTTGAATGTATTTTTGAAATAGTGAGGGAGAATTACACAAACCAAAAGTAACTCTATTAAATTGGTATTGACCATTATGTGTTATGAAACTGGTGTATTTACGGCTATCAGGATCAATTTTGATGTGAAAAAAACTGTTTTTTAAGTCCAGATTTGAAAAGAATATCGCTCCATGCAGTTGATCAAAAATGTCTTCAATGAGGGGTAGTGGAAATCTTTGTTTAATTGTTTTAGAATTAAGAGCACGAAAATCAACACAGAGTCTTGTTGACTGGTCTTTTTTATTGACAAGAACTAAAGGTGCGGCAAAATTAGATGAACTTGGGGAAATTATTCCATCAGACAGCCATTGCTCAATTTGGTTTTCGACGATAATTTTTTCCGCTTGACTTAATCTTCTGGGACGTAACGCGATAGGTGTGTCATCAGAAAGGATAATTTGCATCTGTAAGTTTGTATCTTTAATTTTATTTGGTTTGTAAGATTGGATAAGGTTTTCAACTTCGCGACGCGTATCAACGTTCAAAAGATGCGATAAATCTACTTGAGGATAAATTACATTTAAATTTGATAAATAACAATCCTTATTTTGAAAAAGCAAAGAGAGAGATTCGTTTTTATTATTAACTGATAAAGAATTACAATCGCTAATTTTCAATTCAGAAAAAGATTTGTTTACGTTAGCTTCGCGCTGAAAATCAGTTATATAACATGTTTGATCGGATCTGGGCTGTGACGTCAGTTCATATTTCTTATTTTCTTTTCTATCGAATAATTTCTGTTTTGGAGAGTTTAGCGATTCATTTTTATTCATTGGGTGTTTTACATTACTCGCGCTGTGATTATTTGGAAATCGATTTTTGAGCCATTTGGCCTTGAACCTTCGCCGGAATGATTTGGGATAGTTTGCGGTGCAAAAGAATGCAAGCTCGACATATTTTGGCTAGCGAAATTATGTTGTCTATCATTTTTATTTTTAGGCGAAAGAATGTTCTTAGAATGAGAGGAAGTAGGATTTTTTTCTGAAATCCGTGCATTTTCTTTTTCTGCTTTACTTAAATCATCAAAAATATTAGGCAGAATTATTAAATCACAATACAATTTATTACAGACAGCTGTAGTTACAATTATCGGGTTTTCACGAAAACTTGGAAGAGCTAATTTAATTTTAGTAAGTTCAGCTTGAATTTCATTTCCGAAAGCACATGTTAATTGAACAGTTCCTAAAGATTTTGTTTCGGGTGGAATGAGGGAGGATTTCACACACACAATATTCGCTCCCGAATCGATTAAAGTTTTCACGATTTTATCATTAACAAAAATATTTTCGTATTGCAATTCATGTAAGGATTCATTAAACATTTTACCTTCGACTTTACAAACAGGACCGTGATTTGAATTAGGTCTAGAATTGAAATGAGTTTCGTTTCTGTGAGAACCACTACGCGGGTTATTTGTTGAAGTGTTTTGTGAATAATTATTGAAATTTTTATCACGAGAGTTGTAGCGATTAAAGCCCTGAGACGAGTTATATTTTTGTTTTCTTTCATACGGCGGTTGACGATACTGTGTTTTGTCGGAATACGACTTTCGCTTTGCTACGTAGTAAACATCGCATTCCCTAGCCAATTTAGTAGGCTTAAACCGAGATTCGTTTTGGCGTATCGCGATATGTTGTTGCGTTTCTCGATCGAGGGTAGAAAATAATTTGTCGGCTATCATTAACTCACACAAAGTTTTAAAATCATTCGCATTTCGAAGTTTACAATAATATTCAAAAGAACTTGTTAATCGTGACGAAAACTGTACGTGCGATTCGTTTGGCAATCGTTGGGCCCTACGGAAATTAATTAAGCATTCTTGTGGGGTTGGTTGGAATTCTCGTAAAATAATGTGTTTAACTTTCTCGTAATCTTGGAGTTCATTTTCGGGGATATAAAGTAAAATATTGTTAGCTTTTTCACCGAGAATATTAATTAAGATCTCTGATTTTAATTCCTGTGGAACATTTTTGGTTGTAAACGCACGTTCAAGTGAATGAAAAAATAAATTATAATTTTCAGGTTTAGAAGCAATTGGCATACTAAGGGTCTTAACGGATTTAATGAGACTTTCTAAAAGGTTAGTTGACGGTGTTTCGAATGTTGCAGTAGTATTGTTTGAATTATTAGAATTTATAGCGGAGTTTATTTTCGCGAGTTCAATTTCTTTTTGAAGTTGAATGATTTTTTGGACCGTTTGTTCGGCTTCTTTTTTCCCTAGTTCTGCTTGTTTTTTTTCTAGTTCTGACTCTTTTCGTTCCTCAACGAATAAATTAAGCATATCCTTAACGAATTCAGGTTCGTTTTTGAAAGTGTCAGTTTGTTCGATAAGTGCTTTTAAATTCACAAGCGTAGCATTTTCTGGGACAGTAACACCTAGTTCTTTAGCGGCGGTTATCAGATCTTCTTTCTTAGTATTTCGATACATGCTGAGTAAAAAAGGTTTGATCCTACCTGATTGGACGATATCGGAGTGTTTGTTGACTGCAGATAGACTTCGCTTATAAAAAGCTATCCGTTTGCGATGAGTTCACCACTGTTCACTTTTCACGGCGATGATTGGAGATACGAAGCAGATGGAGTTTACACTTTTGATGCGATGAATAGGCGGAGAAATTGGCCTTTTTGTTTGTCTGGAACACTTGGACGATGCCGAAGAGACTTTTTGGTTGAGTCTCAAGCTTTGGTTTGGCTTGGCGAAGGAGACGGTAGTATTGGTCTCGGAGCGGAGGATTGGCTCTTAGTAGCCGTCGGAGTTATTCGTTGATTCAGCATTCGTCATTGTGTTACGCGATTTTGATGAGCGCCGTTTTTTTTTGGGGCGACTTTTGATTTTACACGGGTTCAAAAACCATTAAGGTTGCGAGGCCGAACCCCCATGTAACAGAGAGGGTGGTATCTAGGGGTATGTTGAATGAAAGAGAGACGTTAAAGTTTAAGGATATTTAATGACATCTACAGGTTGTTAAACCTGACTAGGCGCGCGCTGCTGGGGAAGAGTATGTCTACTCCTTCTCCCGCTTACATCCGGGGGTTACAGAGATTGGCGCTGGTGTCGCCTGAGCGTATACAACATGTATATGATAGTCAATGATACCTTGTTTAACCCTGTCATATCTATATGGTCTGGAGACAACTGGATGGCTCTCCTCCGTATTGATTTCATGATATAATACATGAGAAAGACCAGGTTTGCCTGAGAATAGACTTTTAAAACTATTAAATAACGATTTTAAATCCATTTGTTGACTTTGATTTAGTTGTGAACTCGAAAGATCAATTTCTACATTCTCCTCAACAACTTTAATTCTTCGATTTGCGAATCCGGAATCGCTAAAGACTTTTCCTCGAAATTCATAGTAATCTTTGCGTTTCTTATAAAATCGACGCCTAAAATGCATGGATATTGAGAGATCTACCAGTATGAGAAAATCCCATTTTTTTGTGAATTCTCTGATTCGAATTTCTAATTCAACTGTTCCTACATTGTTGCAACAGGCGCCCTGAGCCGTTATAACTTTTTGATTTGATTTTTTTATTGGCTTATATGAAAAATATGCCCTATACGTTTCTTCAGAGATGAACGACTTTTCGCTTCCAGTATCCCATAATGCCTTAGTGAAGATGTCGTTCACTAAACGTGGCACATACGGGAGTTCTACAGGGGACAGACTTAAGGCAGAAACCCTTATTGGAGGTTTCTCATCAATATGTGATCGATCTTGATTTCGAACGCTTAAAAAGTTTAAATTTTTATGACTACCCCTATTCCAATGATTATTCGACCCCCGTTCAAAATTATCACTCGGACCCCTCTATTTCTATATTGATCTCGTCCACCACGATTCTCGAATCCGCGATCATTCCTATCAATACGGTTCCTTTTCTCGAACCCTTGATTATCATGGTTCCTCTGGGGTCTCGTCCCATAGAAAGTTCTATATCCCTGTCTCCTATCATTTTGACGTTCGACTACCCCAGTATCTCTCCAATTTCTATTAGTAAACCTTCGGTAGTCCTCCTACTCACATCACAAGCTCGTCTTTCATTATTATTATTGCTCGAACCCGGATTGTCTCTCCTCAAATATCTGTTCTCGTACTTAGATATCATCTGAAGTAACTGCAATTGAGTAGATGGATTTCTAATCTCTATATATTCCATCAATTGTGGTTCCAAACGGGCAACAATATGTTCGATCAAACTATCTTCCGACATATTTAATCCCAATCTTTTATGTATTTTGAGGAGGATATAAATAAAATCCTACGGAGCCTGACCGTGACCCTGATACGACGAATAGTACCTGACTTCCAATTCAGTCTTATTCCTTACCACTGGAAAATTTGCTGTCAAAGATTCTTTCAATTGCGTGAAATCCGTAGCATTCTCTTTCACTATCGAAGACCCAAATACTTCATACCAGTCCAAGGCTCGACCTCGGAGACGCCCTTTAAGATAAGCACATGCCAAACGGTTAGGTACCTCGTAAAACTTAACATTACTGTCAATATATTCCAAAAATTCTTCTATGTTTTCTATGTCAACCCCGCTTCTTGCAATAACCTAAATACTTCCCTTAAATGTTCCAAGTGATGTGCAAATGATGGAGATGCGATGATGACATCATCCATATACACTTGGTCACACTTCCCTAACACTGGTTGCAATATGATGTCAATGGCTTTCTGAAAATTTGGCGCTGCCCCGATAGGCCGAATGGCATGCGCTTAAACGCATAAGTGCCATTTTTCGTCACAAAAGCAGTTTTGGCTACATCCTTGGGGTGTACTGCCAATTGAAAATAGCCAGAGCGCAGATCTAAAGTACCCATTATTTTCGTGTGAGGAATATTAGTAATTAAATCCTCGATGAATGGCAAAGAAAATCTCGGGTACTTAGTTACCGCATTAAGTTTGCAATAATCCAATTGTGGATGTGATAATCAATGATACCTAGCTTAACCCTGTCATACCTATATGGTCTGGAGACAACTAAAGGGCTATCCCCTGTATCGATTTCATGATATAGTACATGAGTAAGTCCCGGTTTGTCGGAGAATAGGCATTTCAAACTATTAAATAATGATTTTAAATCTCTTTTTTGATTTTGTTTTAATTTTGAATTCGAAAGATCAATTTCTACATTCTCCTCAACTATTTTTAATTCTTCGATTTTCGAATCCAGAATCGCTAAAGACTTTCCCTCGAAATTCATGGTAATCTTCGCGTTTCGTATAAAATCGACACCTAAAATGCATGGATATTCGAGATCGCTAATATGTGAAAATCCCATCTTTTTGTGAATTCTCTAATTCGTATTACTAATTCTATCTAACCTACATTGTTGCAACAGGCACACTGAGCCGTTATAACATTTACCTTTATTTTTTATTGGTTTATAAGAAAAATATGCCCTATACGTTTCTACAGAGATAAACGACTTCTCGGCTCCAGTATCCCATAATGCCTTAGTGAAGATGTCGTTCACTAAAATTGGCACATACGGGAGTTCTACAGGGGACAGCCTTAAAGCAGAAACCCTTATAGGAGGTTTCTCATCAACATGCGATCGATCTTGATTTCCAACGCTTAAAAAGTTTAAATTTTTATGACTACCCCTATTCCATCGATTATTCGACCCACGTTCAAAATTATCACTCGGACCCCTAGTTCTATATTGATCTCTTCTATCACGACTTTCGAATCCACGCTCATTCTTATCAATACGGTCCACGTTCTCGAACCCTTGATTACCATACTTCCCATGAGGTCTCGTCCCATAGGAAGTTCTATAACCCTGCCTCCTATCATTTTGACGTTTGAATACCCCAGTATCTCTCCAATTTCTATTAGTACGACCCTCGTTGGACCTCCTACTCACATCACAAGCTCGTCTTTCACTATTATTATTGCTCGAACCCGGATTGTCTCTCCTCAAATATTTCTCTTCATACTTGGATATCATCTGAAGCAACTGTAATTGAGTAGTTGGATTTCTAATCTCAATATATTCCATTAATTGTGGTTCCAAACGAGCAACAATATGCTCTATCAAACTCTCTTCCGACATATTTAATCCCAACTTTTTATGTATTTTAAGAATCTCGTAAATAAAGTCTGACGGAGCCTGACCGTGAGCCTTATACTACGAATAGAACTTGACTTGCAATTCAGTCTTGTTCCTAACCGCTGGGAAATTTGCCGTCAAAGCTTCTTTCAATTGCGCGAAATCGGTAGCAGTCCCTTTCACTATCGAAGATCCGAAAATGTCGTACCAGTCTAATGCTCGACCTCGGAGACGTCCTTTAAGATAATAACATACCAAGTTATTAGGTATCTCGTAAAACTTAACATTACTGTCAATATATTCCAAAAATTCTTCTATATTTTCCACACCAGAAAACAAATTATCAAGCAAGAGCCTAAAATTGGATCCGACTCCCATCTCGGGGTTAAGGGAGAAATGTCCGGAGGACAAACTCGTTGGGTGCCATTGTCGTGCCCCATTCCTATCTTGGACTGGGTTCACATTGCCCGACGCGCCTGGTGTGGAAGGAAACATATTATAACCAACGAAAGCCATAATTACAAATATTTATTAACAACACACAAATACAATTAACAAGTTACACTACAGGTAGAAACCCTGGAGTGATTATTCAATTCCCTAGATTAATCCTGATACACAACTCTAACATTCAATTCTAACCTTTAAATCTAATATTCCCTACTAAGTGATCTCAGCTATCAGATATGATAAAGGAGACGAACGCTTACTAACGTCAGGTCGGTACTAACTATAATCCCTTTAATTATTTCAATTACTTACAACTAGTTTGGCAATTCCTTC
This sequence comes from Trichonephila clavata, assembly GCA_019973975.1. NCBI lineage: Eukaryota > Metazoa > Arthropoda > Arachnida > Araneae > Nephilidae > Trichonephila > Trichonephila clavata. Next base: position 108,545 of record BMAO01018816.1, on the reverse strand, counting down.
TCCTACTGCTTTCTTACTAAATCTAGACTTTATATAGTCGAATTCATTAGCATATCACTATCTCGTGTTTTTCTCGAGGAGGCTGTGAAATAGAATAATTGCTGGCCCCAAAGTTACCCAAGAGGGATAATGGAAGATTGACGCGGATAGACCCGTCACAAGGTCAAATTTAATGTTAGTATATTCCAACAACAGGTTGACGATGCGGAAAAATTATAAAGATTTTACACAAAATCAAAGTAAATTGTTTCATTATAGTTGCATTCTATTACTTGAACACCAATTAAATTCAATGAATGTCCTACACGTGACACGTATATATAGCGTATTCATTCCACCCCCCCCCCCCCCCCCTCAGAAATCGGGCCTGCAATCTTGAATGTTTCTTAGACATATTCAAGGCATTGTCGTACGATTGACCTTTACAATCATCGAGGGAAATATTATTTTCCAAAAACGAAACCACAACATTCGTCAAGTACTTTGCAGTATGCATTAATGTTAATAAATTGCAAAAATCTCTCAATGCATTCACCATTTTGGACATACCTTAAAATAAAAGTTAGTTGGTCAGCATGAGTCCCATCTAGGATAGAATCAACGGAAATACACTGCTGGCCACAGTAAATGTAAAACCCTGAAGGAAGCACGCAAATAACATGAAATTTACAACATGCATTAGCGGAGGTGAGATATGCAAATGATTAGAATTTCAGCGCAGACACACATCACGCACGCCTGTGGCGCCAACTCAAAGCGTTATTTAAGGCTAGGAGATTTCGACGATTTCAAGTTCGGCAATTGTGTTTTACTTGTGATTTTTTCAAAAAACAATCAGTTATGTCTCGTAGAAAACAGCGATCAGCTTTCGATCAAGTATCCGAGTTCGACACAGGAAGGATAGTGGCCTACCGAGATTGTGGATTATCTTTCAGGGAAATCGGTAGTCGTGTTGGAAGAAACCAAACAACTGTAATGCGGATATGTGAACGTTGGATGCAGGAGGGTACGACGGACCGACGTGGTCGATCGCATCCACCTCAGTCCACCACTTCACGTGAGGAGAGGCCAATTGTACGCATGGCAGTGACGGATCGCTGAGTCACATCACGAACCATAGCACAGCACATTGAGTCTGTAACGCATCATTCAGTGTCTGAGCGTACCATTCGACGCCGTTTACATCAGAGTGGTCTGTCTGCAAGACGTCCATTGCTTGGTTTACCCTTGACGCAGAACCACAGACGTCTCCGCCGCCAATGGTGCGATGAAAGAAGGATGTGGGTGGCAGAATGAAATGAAGTTGTCTTTACTGACAAATCATGCATCTGTTTTCAACACCACGATGGTCGGATTCGAGTCTCGAGACACCGTGGAGAGAGGAGGCTGAATAGCTGCGTTATGCACCGCCACACTGGTCCTGCACCGGATATTATGGTATAGGGCGAAATTGGATATCACTCTCGCACTCCTCTAGTACCCATTGCCGGTACTTTAAGCAGCCAGCGCTACATCTCCGAGGTGTTGGAGCCAATTGTCCTTCCTTACCTTCAGGGCTTGGCCACAGCCATATTTCAACAGAATAATGCGCGACCACACGTGGCACGCATTGTCCAAAAGTTCTTCGTCAAGCACCAGATTGAATTGCTTCCCTGGCCGAACCTTTCGCCGATAGAAAACATGTGGTCCTGGGTTGCTCAACGATTGACCCAGATTACACCCCCAGCAGCCCCACCAGATCAACTTTGGCAACGTGTGGAAGCTGCTTGGTCTGCTGTACCCCCAAGAGCAAATCCAAAGTCTCTTTGAATCAATGCCGAGGCGTGTGGCAGCCGTGATCTCCAACAATGGCGGCTACTGATCCTGGCAGGAACCACACTTCACAGAAGATCTATAAATTTAATCATTTGATACTTGGTCAACATGTTATCTACAAAATAAATTTTGTTGTGCTATCTCGTCTTTCTTGGTGTTGCATTTACGGTGGCCAGCAGCGTAGAATAATATTTAGCTTTCTGTATTTCAGCGACGTTAGTTTCCAAGAGTTTTGACGACATAACTTCAATGAATTCATCATAAATAGTAGCAGATAGATAAGAAGGATGATGAAGTAAAATGACTTCAAAGTGTTAAAAAAATCTCCTTTTACAAACGTTTAGGGGGGGGGGTTCTGTTTGTTCCCTAGCAGTAACCAGTGCACGGGAGGACGTTTGAGCTCTCGACAGATTTAACATGCATCGCTCCCCTACACGGCGGGTCTTTAGTGGTAACGGGATCGAAATCATGACACGTTAGCCATGATCCGATGCCTAGACCACTTGGCTACCGCGGCCACGCAAGTTCGCGCGAACAAACACGTAGATTAACAAGTGTCGGAAGAATAGACAACATAGTTAGTTTAATAAATTCAGAACACAGGGCAAGATGACGAGCTTGTTATCTTCCCCCTGACTGTTTGTTTCAAAAAATATTTCTTTTCGTGGCCATGAAGGAAGGCAATTAATTGATATTTATTCATGATTATAGGTAGTATTTAAACCCAGTTACTCATAAATATTAAAAAGAAGCGATGTATCTTACCTGTATCTGTAGCAGAGCTTATTTACACATGCATTAAAGTAATATCGTGGCAGCGAAAAGCAATCAAAGCTTCACAACTAATACAAAATGGCGATTTCAACGTTTCTATACTATTGTTTAACGAACGACCATAAAGAGAGTCATTAGTGTTCGTTTGATGCTGTTAAGAATTAAGAACCTAAACGAAATGTTCTTAGCGAATGAAACGAATGAGTGTGCAGTATCCATAGAAATTGATCTGTCCATATTACTCAACGAAGACACAATTTTGAATATAGTAATATTTAATATGACTGAACTTGCCGTCATGCGGCCTACATTCTACAAAACAAGTTACACACTAACAATATTTACATTTTAGATACTGAGGTGCGCACAGCAGCGCCCTCGAGTGGCCAATATTTCGGTACACATCCCGCCGGTGAACAGAATGTTCACCCAGTAATTATCAAACAAAAATTAATACAAACAATTATTCAAACACAATTCTAACAAAGACTTAACACTGAAACAATGCTACTAATCAAAATTTAAATTTTTCATATTGCAAAGAAAAAAGTAAATATATATTAAAATACACAAATATAATGAAATTTAAAGTTGACAATAAATCTTCAATTTACAAATTAGAAAATATTAGGCTACATACCTCAAGATCTCACAACAAATAAATTTAACAGAGATTAATTAATAATGTGCTATCTCCTAACATTAATCTGAAAAAATAGAAACAAAATTAGTTCAAATATTATTCAAGTTCTAAAGGGTATAACAATTGAATGGGTTTTTTGAAGAGACCTTTAGAAGTTTTTACAAGACAAGATCTAACATTATTGTCTCTTCCAATAAATATCTCCGTGATTATTCCAAGTTCCCACAATAATTTTGATTTTACATTTCCTTCAACCAGAACTATGTCATTTAATTTTAAATTTTTATGAACAGATGGTGTTTTAAAATGATTAACTGTTTTTAACTGGAGTAAATACTGTTCTTTCCAGCGTCTCCAAAGTTGTTTTAAAAGAAGAGTTCGGTAAGTCTTTCTTTTTTTGTACGACTCTCTTGCCGTAGTGGCGTCGATCAGTTCAATGAAATGTATAGGATATTTAGAGTCACCATAACCTAACTTGAGGAAGTGGGCCGGTGTGAGTGGCTCCGGCTATCCTGGATCATTTTCCACGTATGTCAGTGGTCGATGATTGACGATCACTTCAACTTCTGAAAGTATCGTTGAAAGTTCTTCAAACATTAGAAGGGCTTTGCCAAGTATTTTACGCAAAGGATCCTTTATAGTCTTAACAAGACGTTCGTAAAATCCACCCCACCAAGGGGCACGTTCAACTATGAACTTCCAGTGGATACCTTCATCTGAGACAAAATTTTGAAATTCACTGTCCTTCAAGATGTTGGCAAAATATGCTAGCTCCTTTTCAGCAGCTTTAAATGTACGAGCATTATCTGAGTATATTACTTTGCAATTTCCTCTACGAGCGAGGAATCTCCGTAAAGCAAGTAAAAAACACTTTCTGGACATGTCTGATACAAGTTCTAAGTGTACGGCACGAGTGACCGCACATGTAAACAAAGAAACATAAGACTTATGAGTCTCTTGATTGTCCTTAACAAGTATTGCACCTGTAAAATCAATTCCTACGATTTGAAATGGAGGGGATTGGGTGATTCTATCTCGAGGCAACTGACAACTCAACTGGTCAGCTGGTTTAGCGTTGTATTTTTTGCAAATGAGACAAATTCGAATAATTGTTTTCACTAACTGACGACCTTTAGGTATCCAATAATTTTTTCGAAGTTGAGTTAAAGTTGCAGATACGCCACAATGACCAATTCGTTCATGTTCCCTAATAACAAGTAATTCTGTAAATTTACAGTGTCGGGGAAGGATAACAGGATGCTTTTCGCCAAAGCATAAGTCTGCTTCAAGCAACCGTCCAGTAATTCTTAGTAAATTGTCTTCACCCAAATAAGGCACTAAACTCTTTATTTCAGAGCTACAACGAAGTTGTTCGTTGCGTTTTAAGGTTAATATCTCAGCTGAATAAAATTCGTATTGAACATATTTAAGCCAAAAATATTCAGCATTTTGTATTTCATCTGCAGTAATATAGAAGTTCATTGATTTATTAACGATTCTAGCATTGTTCACAAATCGGAAGACCCAAGCAGTCACTTTCAAAAGTTTTTTAAGGCTACTGAATCGATTTATGTCAACAAGAGATTCCCTCTGTTGGGTAACTGCCACATGCACACTAGAACGATATTCTAATTCTTCCGAGCAGAGTTCCGAATCTAAAATATCTCGTTGACGATTTGGCCAATGATCGGGTGCTAGTTTAAGCCAAGGTGGGCCGTGCCACCACAGCTCCTTCTGTGCTAATTTGACGGCAGATGTACCACGCGAAATGAGATCTGCAGGATTGTCCTTTCCTGGACAGTGTCCCCACTGGCTCGGATCAGAGAGCAACTGTATCTCTTGAACACGATTTTTAATGTACGGTTTGAATGCTGAAGAATCGCCACATATCCAGTAGTACGAAATGAGAGAATCAGTCCAATAATATATATTGGCATTAAACTTTAGACATGATGACACCTGTTTGGCCAACCTAGCTGACAATAGGGCTGCTGTCAGTTCAAGACGAGGAAGCGTCAATGATTTCAAAGGTGCCACACGACTTTTTGAGCAAATGAAACTCGTTTCGATTTTGTTATTGCAAGTAACAAATCGCAAGTATAGTATTGTTCCATAGGCTGACTTGCTCGCGTCTGAGAAACAATGTATATCAACACTTGATAATTCTTGATCTACGTCCCCTAAATAGAACCGTGGTATTTTTATCTCAGTCAAGCCCTCAGCTTCGCTACTCCACTGCTGCCACTTGTGTCGTAGCTTTGGGGGAAGTTCAGAGTCCCAGTCTACTCCTAGAGTCCAAAGATCTTGAAGAAGACACTTCAATTTGATAACGAATGGGCCAAGAATTCCAATGGGGTCGAAGATGCGACCAACCACACTCAGAATAAATCTCTTAGACTCTGTTTTACGTGACATAAATTTCAATAAATCCTTTGGATCGAAATAAATTAAATCCTTTTCTGAATCCCAAGCGAGTCCTAAAACCTTAATCGGTGGTTTAAGATCGGTGGCACTAGTTTCAGAGAATTCTGTTTCGACACCTTCTTGCTGCCATAACAAATCAAGTTGTTTTGAATTAGTTCTCCATTTGCGCAACAACATGCTCGCGTCACTGAATATTTGCAAACACTCCAAGGTAGTACGTAGAGCGTCCGGAACATCATTTCTACCACAAATGAAGTCATCAACATAAATGGAGCTATTTAGCAAGTCAAATGTATGAGGATATTGTTCTTTGTACTTCTTAAAATGATGTTTTAAAGTTGCTGCGAGAAGGTATGGACTAGGTCTAAGTCCAAAAAGGACTCTCGTGAAATTTAGAACGTATGGATTGTTATTCAAATTATCAGTCCAGAAGAAACGTGTAAATTCTCGATCACGAAGGTCCAATTCAATTTGAAGAAAAGCCGATTTTACATCAGCTGTAAAGGCTACAGGGTTTTTTCGGAACCGTAAGAGAAGTTCTAACATATTTGGGTGCAAATTTGGTCCCGTATATAAACTTTGGTTCAACGATGAATGTCCGTCTTCGTGAGCCGAACCATCAAACACAATGCGAAGACGGCTTGTGGTTTTGTCGCTACGTATCACCGCATGATGGGGTAGGTAAAATCCCTGACTATCCGATAAAGAATCACAAGAAGTACGCTCAACAATACCTTCCCTAACATAGTTATCGATTACATCTTTATACTCACAGAACAACTCGTGATCATATTTAAACCTACGGACCAACCCCTCAAAACGTTTACGTGCAACAGTTTTATTATTCTGTAAAACCTCTCTCATTCCTGGTTTCCATGGCAAACTAACACGATATCGACCATCTACAAAACAAACTGATTTATCAAATTCACTAAGTATCTCTTCAACTCCATTACCTAAAGACACCGAATCATTGTCACGTATTCCTAAACTTTCTATCTCCCAGAATCTCCTTAGCTCAGCTGAAATCGATTCCTCTTCACTGTGAATCAAATGTACCGAAGTACAATCACTCTGCTCATCACACTTTCCCTGAAGAGACCATCCTAAACTAGTTTCTACTGCAACCAATGACGAATCAAGTCTTTTTATCCGATGTGTTAAAGACCAATAAAAATCGGAACCTATTAACAATGAAATTTCACAGTTCTCAGAAGATTCACTACAATTGAATGTTAGTCTGAATCCCTTTGTCTCCATTTCTGTCCATACATCTGGGCTAGGCAGGCTAAGTGTTGCCTTTGAAATTTCCTCAATTTCCAATGCCTCAATTACCAGTTACTTCTCCGTTTAATATATTCCTTAATCTAACCTCGACCTTGCTACAAGTTTGTTTTTTAGGAGTTTTACATCCGAACGAAAAAATATTTAGCCTTTCTTAACCTACCTTTTTCAACCCCAACCTCCGAGAAACATTTTTCTTAATAAAAGATTTCTCACTTCCATTATCAAAAAGACAAAATATTTTATCCGAGGAAATATGACCGATTACTTCTGCCTTTACACACTGCAATAAAACTCCACCTCTATTATGAAGAACAGAATTTTGAAGACGTTGGTTTCACGTCAACTTTCCCTTTCTCTAAATCTATATGCGAATTTTGTTTTAAAGAATTTTCCAGCTTAAAACAAATAGCACGAGCGTGACGACCTTTACAATACGAGCAAACCTCTTTTTTGCACTTTTTAACATGGCAACAAGTATAACCAACACAAAAAACACCTCCCTTCCTTTATTAATTTGGCTCTCTTTTCCTGAACGCATAGATTCTCACACATATCAGATGCATGAGTATCTTCGGAACAAAATAAACAATTCGAAACTGCAGCCGAAAGCAATTCGTTCGCAGATGCTCTCACCCCCGATTTATGAGAAGGGTAGAATCGCGAATGACCTTGACCCTTTCGATTTGGCTGCGGATAGATCGGTGGTGCTCTTTCCGAATATTTATTGGGATACGAGTGGGAGCCATGTGGTTTTAACAAAATTTCCGTCCGTTCGCGACTTTCAACTTCGCCGCGCAAATATGTAGTTAGATCAGTGACTTGGGATTGTTTTTTATTATATTCTAATGCCAAATCAGGGGGAATAGCTTTCATTATTATCGGAAACAGAAGACAGCTGTAAGAATCGGGGAAGATTTCAAGGGATTCGAGTCCCCTAATGTTTATTTCTAATTGATCATATAGCTTTCTTAACGCGATTACATCAAACGATTTACGGACAGGGGACAAATTTAACAAACGATTCATATGATAATCTACAATTAGTTCTTTACGCCCGAATCTATCTTCTAAAATTTTAACTGCTTTGGCATAATTTTCCGGTGTTAGTGTTAAACCTCGAATAGCCAATTCTGCATCAGATGTGACAACCGATTTCAAATAGGAAAATTTGTCCACATCATTTAAATTCGAATTATCATCCACTGCGGATTTAAATCTAGCCCAAAAACTGGGAAAACTACTGATATCCTTGCCCGAAAAAGATTCTAATGTGAACTTAGGTAAACGCGGTTGATTTGTTAAAACGGAACTAACTGTATTATTTAAAGGAGTTACGTTTTGCGGTTGATTTTCGACCGAATTTTGAAATGTAATGCTCGAAACTGTTCCTATGTAACGTTCAGCACGGATTTTCCATATTATAAATTTATCTCGATATTCTTCGCGAGTTAATATTTCGTCTTCTAGACTTTCAATATTTATTAAACTCTCAACTTCCTTATCGAGTGTACTCAGCTCCTCATATTTAGAAATTAATTGCACGTAAATCTCATGCACTGTTGTTTTATCGGCTGAATTGTTTATTTCGTTTTCTAATTTATTAATTTGTTTCGTCACGAGGGACCTCGAAACAGATCGAGCCTTTTTGCTCTTTCTAATAAAGCCTGATTTGCTGCATCCATTTTAAACAAAACACTATAATTTCAAAACAAATATACAAATAATAACACCAATTCTAAATCCAACTTAGTATAAATTTCAACACATTCAAACAAAATCCAGTTTAACAATCTGTATACAAGTAAACAAAACTATACCAGAGCAACCTTCCAAATACCGACAGTTACGAATAAACTAAATTTCAAATATGATAAAATAAGCTAACTAAACGAATATCAAATTCAAAGTGAGACTAAACAAAAGTACTCACCCCAACATGCAGCGAAACGTATCCCCTGCCGATGCACCAATGTAAAGAATTAAGAACCTAAACGAAATGTTCTTAGCGAATGAAACGAATGAGTGTGCAGTATCCATAGAAATTGATCTGTCCATATTACTCAACGAAGACACAATTTTGAATATAGTAATATTTAATATGACTGAACTTGCCGTCATGCGGCCTACATTCTACAAAACAAGTTACACACTAACAATATTTACATTTTAGATACTGAGGTGCGCACAGCAGCGCCCTCGAGTGGCCAATATTTCGGCACAGATGCTGCTATCGAGTGGAATATGGAAAAATTAAGACATTCATCATCTTGCCCCGGTCTCCCCTACTTAACAAAAAAAAAAATTATTTTACTTAAATCCCTTACTTAAAAAATAATGCCTTGATAATTTTTTTTTTAAATAAAAAAATTATCAAGACATGCAACAAATAATTATTAATAATTGAGCTTAATAATGAATACTAATTGAAATAAAAAGTTATTTAATTCAAATCCAATGTTACTTAAAAATGAAACTCGAAGTATGAAACATACATACATATATGTGTGTGTGTATGTAAAAAAAAATGTAGCATGTGTGTGTGCGAAACTTATCATTAATTTTTTTAAACTGTTACAAGGCTAAAAAAAAAAAAAGTTAAGCGTTTTCTACGGATAAGCGAATCGTCAATTTCAGGAATCCTAGTTACGAAAATGGAATTTTCCCGCGACTCGAATGATAAAGTAAAAAAAAAAGAAAAGAAAATAAGAACTGAGAAATAAAAACGAACAAAAATAAAAGAATAATAGCAGGTGATACTCTGTTTTCAACAAACGATGTTCTTTTTTTTGTTCGAATGTTTCGTTTGGATCATCATTAAACGAGAACTGAAGTAGGAAAGAAAAATTGATTTATAGTTACAAATAACTATGGATAGTATGGTTCAACCATAAAACTGAACAATGAAAAAAAAATTTTTTTTAAGCCAATTTCTATTTTGGTCAACGAAGAAAAATGTTTAGTTCCTTTTTTTAACAATTACAATTAATATAAATATGTATATACATATGGCAAAATCACAATTAAGTGACAAAACATCTTTAAACATGAAAAACTTAACCATAGTAAACTTATAATAAAATTTTTTAGTAAATATTTAATATAATAGGTAAGAATTTATTATAAAACCAGTGCTGTGACGTCTAACTAGCACATATGATTATTCAGGTTAAATCTTCCTCACAAATTTAACAAACGCCGTTTTATCCAATGGTGCTGCATTCTAGAGGAATATCGACTGAAATTTTTCTTAAACTAAAATTAATGAATGAATTAATATTTGAAAAAAACTGTATTAACACAAGTTTTAAAAAAATGTATTTGAACTTGAGTGGTTGAAGAAAAAGTATTTCATTTACAATTGAAAATTTCAGAGAGAACAAGAGATATATATATACGGAGAGTGAACTAATAGTAGGAATTGAAAAAGTTACAAAAATATTTTTACTGTCCATTCTCTATGTCTTTATCCTAGCACCAATTTTTTGAAATTTTCTTATTATTTTTCTGTTTTACATCAACCAGTTATTACCAAAAAGGATAAATTTTTTACAAATATCAAAGGAAGCAAAGGATTATTTCAAGTGCAAGACTTTTATTCTGAATGTTTTGCTTTATGATAATTGTCAGCTGTTTTTTTACATAAATTTTTGGAGAAATTAAGTTTTAAAATTCCGGTATTAGCAAAAAAAAAAAAAAAAAAAAAAAAAAAAAAAAAAAAAAAAAACATTTGAGGTCTAATTTAAAAATGTTACCAAGAATTAATCTAATGGCGAGACATTTCTAGTTACATGTCCCATTTTTAGCGATTGCCTTAAAAATTGCGCCGAAACTGAACGTTTTTCAAATTCTAAGTTGCCGCTACGGGATGCCTGAAAAATAGTGACCTGAGCGTCTTTCCTGACTTTTTTCATATGTCCCACCCAGGGCCGGATCTACGTATGGGCTGCAGCCCAGGGGCCCTCGGGTTCTAGGGGCCCCCGATCCCCGTTGCAGAGAACAAACAGAAAAAGATGCTTACAATCAAAATAGTAATAAAATAATAAACCAGTAAAAAAATACATTAAAAAAAAATACCCGAAATACCATACAAAATTTATTTTTATTTTCGAGAACAAGAGCACAATTTACTTTAGTTCTTCCACCTCACCACCGAATACGCGGAAATTAATAATGAACAGACAGAGGCTCTATCATAGGACGGTGCCGATCAGCATCGAGCACTTATACAAACGTAGTGGCACTTTTTCTCTAGACATTTATTTTTGTGCAATAGGTGCAATCAGGTTTTGGGCCCCAAAACGGATCTTACAAAGGATTGAAAAATCATAGTATAAACATAGGCTTTGGGCCCCCTAGAACCTTGGAGGCCCCCACAATGCGGGGTTCAATGGCAGTTACGTTGCGCCATTGAAGTGAAAGGAACTTAATCAAAGAAAACGAAGAAACACAACAAGCAAATATTAATGAGAAAAATATGCAGTATCTCGATGACTAGCGGCCTTTTGAAAAAGATATTGTTCAGCCAGAGAATGTCAGTAATGCCCCAACCGAAAGTGTTTAGGCAAATTGGGTTTGAAAAATACGTTGACGTGGTTTCGTGGCCTAAATCGCTAAGTAATAATTTAATTGATTGCATTCTTTCACATTAAATGAGTTATTTTCAAAATAAAAAACCAAACAATGTATATTATGTTTCGGTAAGAGAATACAAAGGACAAAAGACATCATTTTCGAATAATCATTTCATTAAAAAGCTTTAAAATGGCCAAGTGCTGGAAAGATCTTTTTTGGCTATGTTATTCAACTAGTATTGGTAGTGTTTTTTGTTTGACCTGCTAACTTTTTTCTAAAACAAATTCTCAATACACAACCGACTTCTCTGATAGGAAACACTTAACAAGTTGTTTAGAAAATCAGGAAAATTCTATTGAACATAAAAATTCAGTGTTAGTTTGGTTGCCAGGAAAAGAAAATAAGTCTGTTTTACAAGGGGAGGGCATGACTAAGGAAATTCATTTGGGGACGAGACTTTGTGTATTAGTAGTTCTCCTTTAGGACAGTGGTCTTCAAACATTTTCAACTCACAGAACCCCTAGAACTTGAAGGTGCTTTCGTGTAGCCCCTGGAACTTGAAAGTGCTTTCGTGGAACCCAATTCCAAACACACGTCGAAGAATATGTCTCAAAGTAATATTTAAAGTAGGTCAACATGTTATAGACACTTCATGTAAAAGTACTTAAAAAAAGTATTTGTATTTCTTATTAAAAAAAAATTCTAATCTAATTTCGTTAATATAATTTACTCATTAATAATATTAATATATGATTCAAGTGTCACCTATCCATGCATTATATTTAGAAACTGGGATATGTGCTTCCTTTTTTTCACACGGTTGAAGTCTAGGTCTGTTGAGATTAAGTTCAATCGCATTACTTATTTTGAGTTTAGTTTGCTTTTATACTTTGTTTTTGTAGCCACTTACGTGAGAAATGTATTTCACTTAAACGCAATGTTCTGAATAGCATAAAAAATGTTTATAGATGTGTGAGAAATCCGGTGTATTTTTTCATGAGAGAGAATTTGAAACCTAAAATTTAGAAGCTGTTCTTGCTTAGAATTTAACATCAACTCTGTCAACACGTTGTTTGTTTTCCTTCATTATAGGTGTTGTTTTCCCCAAACGTAAAAAAAGTGTATTTTCCATTAGAAAACTATTTAGTTTGCAAGACATAGTGCTAAATAACAAGTACAAAATTATCTCGTGGAACCCAAGAAGTATAAACAATAGAATATTCACAATCTAGTAGAAAGATATATATATATATATATAGGAGAGAAAAGGGCAAGATGACGACTTTAACAGTTTTTTGTTGTTTATTAATTTATTTTTAAGGGTAGAAATCAATTTTACATGAACTGTTAGAGTAGTCCTTTGTAGTATTAAATATATTACCATTTAATTTTTCCAATAAAGAAATTAAGGATTATTTTATTTTTTTCATAACCTTAACAAATCGTCATCTTGTCCTAATACTGGGGCAAGATGGCGACACTGAAAAAGGTTGAACATATTTTATCTTATGAATGTGTTTCATGGTTTAACAAATGATAACTGTGTTTTTACATCTTACAAAGTATCAAACTAAGCGTAATGCATTGTAACGTATTGTTGAAGTGTTTAGTTGTGTATCTAACAATAGTCATAAATAAAAATGCCATTTTTATAATTGGAACATCCTCATGCCAACATCTTGGCATTTACAGCACTGGCTTCATTCTTCAGTTGGAGGGTTCCTCTTCAAAGCAGGACATCTTATAACACCGTCCTTTGAAGTTAATACAACTGGAATGTGCGGACTGTATTTTTATAGACTTAGGCCTACAGGACAGTTTGAGTTTTTTTACTCTCTTTTAGCTTCACGAGCTTTTTTTCTCAGTTTTTAAAACTTCTGTTCTTCCTTCTGCTTTTCCCTTTGTTCTTCCATTTCTTTGATGGGTGTGCTTGTAAGAATGCTAGAGCTGAGTTTTTTCTCACATTATGTTGTTTTAGGAAATGGTTTGAAATAAAAAAAAATGCTAACATTCTTCTTTGTGCGTGAGATGAGAGAGAGAAATCAGCATTTGTCATAAGCTCTGGTTTTTCTGGAGGGTTTATATGTTGGTTTTCCATTACCGTAGTCTGAGGATTAGCACTATTATTCTCAGTTTCATCGCCAACAGCAGCATAGTTAGTAGTTTTCTACAGCA
>BMAO01018816.1:0-71984 GCA_019973975.1 Trichonephila clavata | reverse complement strand
ATCTCGTTGCACTGAAGCACCATCCTCAATCTCAAAAGATGTTTCTTCGAAGAGGCAGCGTAGACAATGACATCATCTAGATAACATAGACAGTGCTTCCACTTCATCCCTTTAAGGATACTATCCATCATTCTTTCGAACGTGGCTGGGGCGTTACGTAACCCCAATGGCATAACCTTAAATTGTATAATCCATCCGGAGTAATAAAAGCCGTCTTCTCTCTGTCTCTTTCATCGACTTCAATCTGCCAGTATCCAGACTTAAGGTCTATTGTAGAAAACAAGCTTGCACCCGAAAGGTTATCCAAGGCATCGTCAATCCGGGGTAAAGGGCACACATCCTTTTTGGTAATTTTGTTCAAGCGACGGTAATCCACACAGAAACGCCAGGATCCATTTTTCTTTTTCACCAGAACAACTGGGGATGACCACGGACTCTCCGAATGCTCTATGATGTCAAGCTTCAGCATTTGATCAACCTCTTTCTGAATTATTCTTCTCTCTTCAAAAGACACTCTATATGGCTTTTGCTTAATAGGTTGGCAATCGCCAGTGTTTATCTTGTGTTTTACTTTACTCGAGACTCTTATTTTGTTCTCAAAATCAAAAAACATCTGTAAAGTCGTTAAGCAACTTCAAAAGATCTTTCTGTTGCGCCTCAAGCAGTTCCGGGTCTACAAGGCATTTGAATTCTTTTCACCGACTGTTCTAGGGTGCTTCATCTGTTTTACTTCGATTTTGTCAGCATTCTCGTTCAAAGAACTTACCAATCCATCCTCAATTATCCGTCATTTCGGCTATACACATGCCAGCTGGTATTATCTGTGGCTGAGAGGAACTGTTAGCAATCCAAATATCTATTTTACCATTCTGAGTGTGGCTATTGTAGCTGGGACTTTTAGCTGTTTTGTCCATTCAAAATTCTTCATTCCAGTAACTATAACCTTTTCTAAGGTCTATGGTCTTTAGCCAAAGCGGAAATCTTTCTTATAGAGTTTCCTGGAATGACAACGTCACTGACCGCATATAAACCAGAATTTACTTCATTCATTTTGAGATCATTTGGAGAGACTTCTCCAATCTGAAGTTCACCTTATCCGCAATCAATAATGCATCAGTTGCTTTGAAAAAGTCCCATCCCAATATGAGATCATGACCGCATTGCTGGAATACCAAAAATTTGAAAGGTTGCACCACTCCATTCAAGTTCACTCGCAACATGCATCATCCTATATAGCTTCTACAACCTTACCACAGGCAGTTCGAAGAATCGGGTTGTGTTCTGAAAACATGGGCGTCCTTAGTTGCGTGCGTAACTGTTCGGAAACTACTGAATAATCAGCTCCTGAATCAACCAAGGCATTAACGATATGCCCATTGACAGTTACGGATACAAAGTTTTTGACTAGTTTAGCAGCCGTGTATACTGGAGGGTTTTCGTTTATTGCGGCCTTACCTCCCACGCAGGTCGCATGCCTTAGTTTTCCTCACTGGACCTAACAGGTGAGCGACGAGATGGAGATCTTGATTGGTGACGTTGTGGATAGTGTGTGCGTCTAGGGTACGGCGAATTACTTCTGTAACGCTGGTAATTAGATTCAGGATCGCGGCCGTAATCAGAAAGAGAGTCGGAATCCCAGCGTTCTGACTGGTCTAATTGTCTTCTTTGTCTTGCTGCGTTAAAAACACGTCGTCTATCACGGCAATATCTAGTCACGTGACCCGGTCGTCCACAATGAAAGCAAATTGGTACGTTATCTGAAGTACGCCAAAGGTCAGTCTTCCTTCCGGTATCCTGTTGAGTTGGTCTGTTTTCTTGTCGAGGTCTCGGCCTTGGTCTCCAGGAACTTCCGCCAGTCCTTTGAGTTCTGTAAGGGGAAGGCGTAGGTTTTTCTCGAGAGAGTGGAGCCAAATTGCTTCGAACTTCTTCTCGGATAATGGATTCTAAATCGCTTGGCTCGTCGTCTATACATGTTGCGATCCGTGGGAGTACTTTCTCGATTTCTTCTTTAACAATCCTTCGAATTAGATCGCTTAGATCTCCTTCATTGGCCATTGATATGGGTGTAACATTAGGTAGTCTCTCATATCGTAGCGGCACAACTCGTCTCTTTCTCATGGCATCCACTTCACGGCAACACGTAACAAATTTATCTACTGTGCTAACTTCTCTGTTTATCAGTACCTGGTAGAGATTTTCAGCCACCCCTTTCATGAGATGCGATATCTTTTGATCTTCTGGCATATTTTTATCCACTTTCCTGCCTAATGGCAATACGTCCTGAACGTAAGACTCATGCGTTTCGCCAGGACGCTGAGCCCTTGTCCTTACTAATCCTTCTGCAAAACTTTTTACGTCCTCAGGCCTTCCGAAAGTCTCTTCAAAACGTCTCTCGAAGTCTGTCCAACTTTTCAATCGATCTTCATTGTTGTCAAACCACAACCTTGCAGTTCCGCTTAGATAGAACACGACATTTGCAAGACGTACTGTTTCATCCCAATTGTTGTAGTTAGCAATCCTCTCGTAATCATTTTTCCATTTTTCAGCATCTTCGTATTCAAGCCAGAGAATGAACAAGGCTCTCGTGGCAGCTGATAGGTAACATACATAGATGGGATTGATGATGTTGCCTTGTCTTCCGTTTCACCTTCCGGCATTCTTTTTACAGTTCGGACTCGGCAAGGTAGCAACCCGTATTCTGGAGGTAGCCCTTGGAGCCTTCGACTTTCTCTGATATCCGCCGTTGCCGATGGCTATCGTTACCCCGCGCTTCCACCAAAATGTCACGTAGAAGGAATAAGGCGATGTTATCCAATACACAATTTATTTTGTCGTAGTGTTTTACACGGGTAGCACCACAACTGAAGACCTATCCAGCTGCAGTACTTTTATAAACCTGGTGGAGGGTTCTAGAATAACCACCAGGGAAAAGATTAACATAAATTCAATTTACATAATTTGCAAATGTCCATAATAATAAATAATGAAAGTCATGATTGAATTTAACAAACAAATATCTGGGAGGCTCGAACCCCAGCCACTTGCATTGTAGAGCAGTGCTCTAACCGTTCGGCCACTCAGAGCGTATCAGTTTGTGACAATATTGCAAACAAATACCGAGAAATAATTCGCAATCGCTACATTTCAAAAATGTCAATGAAAAAGATGTGAAGTATTCTAAAATTTTTCATTGATACATTTATGAGATGGTAAGAAGTTTTACTTGTCGACAGTACTGAATTTTAAGGTAAGAACACACAAAACCTCTAAGGATTGGGGAACTAGAAAGCCGAAACCATTGAATGAACTTTTTAAAAAATGTTTATTTTTATCGGTGCATTTAAAAGGAAAATACAAAGAGAGGCCGAAAAAACATTTATAAATACTGTGTACCCCGAATACCTTTGAAAATATAAATAAGGTCACTGAAACTTTTAGATCAAATAAAATGGGCTTTGCATTTTATCCCTTACATTTTTAAAGTAGCACATATAAGATGCATTTCATGAAATAGTTCGAAATTCTACCCCTTTATAAAAAAGGATTTTGAACAATAAAGATAATTGAAATAATTTTACGATAACTACCTTTTGTAAACAAATTTGATAATTTTTTTATCTCCTCCTAATTCGGACATTAAATTATCAATAATGATTAATGCATTAATCTGAAGGTAAGCCATCAATGAACTCCACATTAGAAATTTTATCAAACAGAGTTTGATAGGCGCCATAACACCAAATGATTTTTGAAGGAGTTGGCTGAAACATTTCTTAATCCAACAATTTTTTGACAAAGTAAGTTTTACCAGAATTGGAAGTACCACTTATTAGCATAGTGGATGGATGTCTTATGGTTGGAAACTCCATTGCAAACGCAAGGATTTGTAAATTTCTTATACTATTCTATATTGTAAATGTTTTATAATTTTACTTGCATAAAAATATTTAACTATGAACACAAAATAATTGAGATTGAACAAAACATTTTTATATCAACTACTTATTTACAATAAAATAATAATAATAATGTACAGAGATACAGCAAACAATATTTCCAACAGTAATGAAACTGAATTGAGTAGAATAAATGATATATCATTAACATTTCAATGTAAATAAAAAATCCTTCCTCCGCTAATGGAATGCAATAGTACATTGTTAATTTTTTTTAAAAATTGTTTTTTGTTCTACTTCAAAAACAAATCTAAGAGGTGGTCAAGTACCATTTACAGAATAATTTCATGTACATAATATTTTCATAAACAAAGCAACATTTTTTGACAGGACGAAGGATTGTTTTACTCCAAGACAAACATATGCAAATCTTTAAAAATACAAAAACTCAAAATTTTGAGATGTAACTTATTTAATATCAACATATTTACACATTCATCACAATGAATTTTTTCAAGTAAAAATAAAAAGTAATAATAACACAAGTTTGCTGTTAAATTTTAAAGTGACCATATGCTAAAGTATTTATTCCATTTTGTAAAATGTATCTTTTGCTATTAAAAGGGCTCAGAGTTTACTTTTGATAAGACACAGATTGCACGATGTAAGACTTTCTATTTTTTGAGCTTTGGCTAATCCACGAAGATGACACAACTGACTCTCTTTGTAGTATAAATGTCGAATTTGTTGCTGAATAATAACTTTTGAGACTCCTTTCGCCGTTTTTTTCTTCATTTGAGCACTTTTTAAACTTTACATTTTTGGTTTGAGCCCTACAAATTCAATATCTAAACTGTATAATAACTCATCTTTCATTTTGTCAAGCCCCTTTTTTATTTATTTCATTAAATAGAGGGTGAGTTTTTTGGGATAATCGGAAGTATTAAAGAAATGTAGATCTTTCTCCATATCTTCACACACGTCTTGTGTTACAATTTCATAGCACAACGAATCAGTATCAGTAAAAAGTAATTTTGCCTTGGTATTGTATTTTGATTTTATATACTTATAATGAAAATTATACATAAGAATTTTTGATTTGTCTAGAATTGAGAAACCAATATAGATCGGTCTATTTAATAAAAGGGAAATTTTTTTCTCTCTAATTGAAACTAAATCTGTTGTTATTATTCGAAAATTATGAAATGCAGGAGAAGCTACGAGTTTCTTAGATTTTTTCTGACCCTGTACAAGAAATCTATGACTGTGCGCTTCCGTAGGTTTTCCCTGGTTTTGCCGAATACGGCATTATTTAACAGTTTAAAGAGGTTTTTTTTTTCAAATAAGCCTTTCACGTTTTTTCTTTTTTCCATATTAAAATCAATGTACTTTTTAAGCCTAAGTCTTTGATGAAATTTAAGCATCTTGTGGATTTTAGTTACTTTTAAACCTAGAGAAACATATTGTTTTAAATTTCTATAATGAACAACATATCCTTTTTTGCACATCAAATTAGGAACTAATTTCGTGCAGCTATTGCTATTTAAATTATGTTCTTGCGCCATTTCCTTGCAATATGTGGATAGCATATCATTTGTCACATTTAATGTTTCTGGGGCGGATAGTCAGTATGTAAATCGTGTAAGTTTTGTGGATAATCCATGTCTACTTCTAAAATATAACCTATGTTAGACTCATCAGAACTTTCGTTAAAATCAATTGGCTCTGTAATCCACTCAAAACCGTGAGTAAATAAGGATTGGGACATTACCCATCCATATAGATTATTTGCATCCAAATAAAGGATGTATTTAGATGGTTTGTTTTCGTCGTAAGAGTCTAAATATTTGTTGTTAGCTGAACTAAATCTTTGATATATCATCGAAATTCCACCTTTTATGCCTCTCTAGGCAAATCAATGCATATCTAAATCAGTAAAAAGTTCCAGTTTGACTCGCAACATGTAAAGCAACATGCTTGTCAAATGAGTCCGGGAGCTGTGTAACAATGACATGGATCTAGTTTGTAAAAATTTAAACATAATTGTCGGAAATTTTGAAAAACGTCAGCAAGCAGAATCCCGTCACTCTTCACGTACAGATCGTGATACTCTCCTAGAGCTTCAAGATTAAAACTTTTTCATACTTTTTGACAATGTGCATAATCATCATCACTTACAGGTTTATTTGTAAGTGAGCTAAAAAAGGCTTCTTTAGAGGGCAAGCATCCTTCATTAAATTTTGGAAAGTATCCATATATTCATAGGGGTAAATTCCTTTATGAAGCACCAGATCGGTTTTTTCATTGAAAAGTTTATTTGTTAATGTTAATTCATTTTTCTCTAAATTTGAAACTAACTTTTCGAGAGGGGCATTTAAAAATTGCAGCGAGTCGAGAAAACGTAGGGAACCGAGAGAAAAAGCTATATATATATTTCACTATTGGAATTGCATTATTTGCACTTTATTTATAGTGGTGGGGGCCCCTGATTCCCAGACAGGGGCAGCGTACGTTAAAACTGGGCGAAGAACTTGCTTGTAGAGCAAAACCTTATTGTGCATTGATAAAGGGGATCTCCTACCAATCAGCGAAATGCTGAGGTGAATTTTGTTCCAAAATTTATCACAGATGTACTTGGTGTGCTGTCTGTAAGTTAGAGAGCTATCTAAATGGAGGCCCAGGTAACGAATCACGTTAACCCACTCGAGTTCTTCGTCAAATAAAATGAGGTTTTTAGGAATTTTTGAGCGCCCGTGTTTTCTAAGCACTATTGCTTGTGCTTTGTCGACATTTATTGCTATCCTCCAGTCCGTCAACCAGGTTTCAAATTTGTGTAGGTATTGTTGTAATGTGCTTTGAGTGCAGTTTTTTTCGCTCCTTGGGCGAAGACCGCAGCGTCGTCTGCAAATAAGCAGATGCTAACACTGGGATGATGGGGAAAATCGTGTGTGTAAATATTGTACAGGTAGGGCGAGAGCACGGACCCCTGTGGTGATCCCACGTCTGGAAAGCCCTTGTTCGAGAAATCAAAATTAATTTTGACTCTGAACGATCTATCCTTGAGAAAATTATTAATAATTTTAATTAAATACACAGGGAAGTTTAATTTAATCATTTTATAGATGAGCCCATCATGCTACATCTTATCAAAAGCTCGTTTGGCATCGAGAAAGACCCCTATTGTGAATAATTTGTAAGTGTAACCTTCATTAATTATGTTTTAGTGGCTCTAATCAGTTTGTGTAGGGTAGAGTGCTTATTTCTGAATCCGCACTGCTCCGGGGGAATGCAATTTATTTCCTCACAATGAGATTTAATTCTATTGAGTAAAAAACTCTTTCATATATTTTGGCCGTGGCACACAGGAGACTGATTGGCTTATAATTAGTAGGAAGCTTATGATCTAAATTAGGTTTAGACAGCATAACCATATTGGCTGATTTCCAGAGTGTAGGGAAAAGTGAATGGGCTCATTCGCCTCATCTGTTTATATACGGAATCAATCTTTATGCGTAGGAATACAGTGAAGAATAATTGGAAAGGTTTTTTTTAACGAATTGCGAAAGAAAGGGCTTATTTTCTTTTAAACCCTCTAAAAGTGTTTGACATCTCCCCTCAGACGTATGAATGGGGTTTTACAACCCCCTGCAGGTAAACTGATTTTTCCCACCTTCAAAAGCTGTAAAATTACAATTATTTCAAACTTACTCGCAATAGCTACACTTTTCTCCCCACAACTGAAAGAATGGGGTTTTACTACCTCCCTGTAGGTAAACCAAACTTTCTTATTTTCGTCAGTCTAAGTTTCAATTATTTTGTACTGATATATTCGCAAAGTCTGCTTTAGGGATATGTTTTGGGTGGACTTTCCGTGACATCCAGGGCCGGACGGTGACCTTTGGGGGCCTTGGGCTAACGATATCTGGGGGCCCCCTAAATAATTAAAAATTTTGCCTTTTTCCTAAAAAATTATTGTGCGGAAAAATTCAAAATATACGAAACAAAGTTTTTTCCCCACGAACAATTTAAATACGTTATAAACAATAACAAAATTAAAAAAAAAAAACCACTTTTTTTTACACTTTTATGCTGAATATTCTTTTATTTGCTCATCACATTTTAAGTCTTTGGTGAGATCAATATTAATAGAAAGAAGTTATTAATAGCTAAGCCTAGTATTTGTCACTGTTGTCCTATATTTGTTTTCTATGTAGGGCATTTTAGAGAACGCACGCTCCACTTCACAGCTAGTAATACGGATCGTTAGAAAAATCTTTAAAATGGTATACAAATTTGGAAAAACCTGAACTAGTTTCTTTTCAAAAATTAAATTGAATATATCATTTACAAGTATAAGATTCTAGCTCAGTTTTAGATAAGTTTTTAACTGAACACCTTCATTTACTAAATCTTGGTCTACATCATCTGAATAGTAATCAGTAATAGCGCGTATACTCTCCAGGTCGACGTTCTCCTTACTTTGATCTTGCAAATCCATCAAAAATTTTAATTTCTTACTATATTCTGCATATATATACACTTCAATTCTTCTATTTAAACCAAGGATTAGCTTATCTAACGCTACAATAATCGTGTCTCTTTTAAAATTTTCTGTCCCGTACACAGCTTTTTCTGTGAATTTATCTGCAAATTTTGAAATAACCCGTCTCTAGTTCACATCGCTATATTCTGTTTCTACATTAGGACTTAATTTTTGGCTGGGTCTTGATACTCCTTTCATTTTTGATCTGATTCACATGTCATACATTGCTTATAGACGTTTTTAATGACATAATGAACTTATTCCCTTCACAGATGTCCAAACCCCAAGAATCTGTTATTTCTTGTTAACTGAATTAGATCTTCCTAAAATTGCTTCCCAATATATAATTAAAATGGCAGTTTCGAGTTTTGTTAATTTCTTAGATAAATTTGCTGCCTCTTTTTGAAAATCAATTTTCTCATTTTCATTGTCACTAAATGCCTTAAGAATATTCATGATATTACAATATTTATCTCTTGAGGCTTCAAAAGGATCGTAGTGACAAGACCATCTGGTCTGGCTTGAACTTTTTAAGGTAAATTTCAGTTTAAGTTCACGATTTAGAAGTTTCTGCCTGTAGATCGAAGTAGAAAAGCAAACATATATTTGTTGCACTAAACCAAAAAAGTTCACGATTTCAGTTGCAACCTTAATTGACTCTGCACAACTAGATTAAGAGAATGTGCAGAACACGCCCGTAATTAGCGAATTTATTTCTTTTAGAAGAACTTGTACAGCATTATATGGACCGGACATAATGGCAGCGTTGTCGTATGACTGCCCCCTGCAATTATCCAATAGCAGTCCATTTGTTTCTAAAAATTCTTGAAGATAATTTAATATAAACCTGTGTGACTACTTATCTTAATTAATGAGACACATCTTTCATACACTTTTCCCCGAAAATATTATCGTAGTATAATAGCAAGTTGCCGCCCAGCCAGTATGGTGGATATGTCCCTCGGCTTGTAACCGAGTAGGCTCGGGTTCGAATCCCGAATAAGGCATGGATGCAAGGCCGGATCTAAGTATGGGCTAAATGGGCTGCAGCCCAGGACCCCCTGGGTTCTAGGGGGCCCCGTTCCGCATTGAAGATAACAAACAGAAAAGGGGCTTGCAGTCAAAATAGTAATACAATAATAAACCACTAAAAAATATACACAAACCAAAAATAAAATACCCGAAATAACATATCAAATTTATTTTAGAGAGCACAAGAGCAATTTACTTTTGTACTTCCGCCCTACCACCGAATACGCGGAAATTAATAATTATTAATTTTGAAAATCGTCTAATAGTATGCTGGTGATTTTCTTTTAGAAACTACACCATAATTGGCTGTAAAATATTTAAACCTCAAGGGTATTTTTTGTTTTTCGCATGATCAGAGACAGCCTGAGAGGTCTAGAAACAATGGTTTTCATCTAATTGCTAGAGGCCAAGGTAACGGACTCCTGTCTCAGGCATGTCATAAGTTGGAGATTAGTGCCGCTGAAGACCCTTCGTGTAGGGGAGCAATGCATGTTAAATCTGTCGAGAGCTCAAACGTTCTCCAGTATGTATGGTGTGATATTTAGGAGAGGTATCATCCGCGTCACTTGACCATGGTTCAAAATTATGAGGTCCATTGCCGAATTCTCTCGTGTAGCTGAACAGTGCGACGTTAATATACACTCACTATTCATCTAACTGTTACGAAATTAATTTGCCTCATCAAGAAAAAATATTTACATAGATTTAACTGCCCAGGGTAAATTGTTTGAGAAAATTCCTTTTCAAATAGGGTTTTAGCAAAAATATCGATTTTTCAAAAATTCCTGATGTGATGGGAAAAAATGTAGGTCATTTTCGAAATCAACTCACTAAATAATATAAAAACCACTAAAAGCTTCTTTTGTACTTCTCCAAAACTTTAATTTTGTAGCTCTGTGCTATTAATAGAGTGTCTATTAATTACACTATTAATTACAGTCTATTAACAATTATAATTAATATAGTCTATTACACCTATTATTAATACAGTCTATTAATTACACTCTTTTGTACACGGTGCCGCTCTATGATAGAGTCTCTATCATAGAGCGGCGCCGATGAGCATAGAGCATTTATACAAACATAGTGGCACTATTTCTGAAGCCATTTATTTTTGTGTAATAATATTGTGTTACAATATTATACTGATTTGGCGCTGTGTCCTATGCATAATACCTGAAATTAAAAGATACTCGGGTACCTGTTTACTGGTTTCAAGTAAAAAGTAAGTACAAATACACATTTCTAAATTATTTAAGTATGAAGACAGGAGTAGGAAGATAAAGATTATTCATGTAGGTTCGTGATCTAAATCTCTTAAGTAGTAATTTTATTGATTATATCCCTTCACATGAAATGAGTTATTTTCATAATAAAGATCCAAACAATATATATTCTGTTTCGCTAAGAGAATACAAAGAACAAAAGAGATCATTTTCTAATAATCATTTCACTAAAAAACTTAAAAATGGCCAAGTGTTGGGAAGATCTTTTGGCTTTGTTATTCAATTAGTATTGGTAGTGTTTATTGTTTGACTTGCAAACTTTTTTCTGAAACAAATTCTTAGTACACAATCGGCTTTTCTGATTGGAAACATGTAAGAAGTTGTTTAGAAAATCATGAAAATTCTATTGAACATATAAATTCCATGTTAGTTTGGTTGACACAAAAAGAAAATAAGTATTTTTTAAATAAACAATTACAGGAGCAACTAAGAAAAGATACAGAATATTACCACAATGTCCTCAAACGTGTTATTGCGGTATAAAGTATTTGGCTACAAGATGCTTAGCATTTAGAGCTGGGGTACTCAACCTTTTTAACGCCGGACCCCATACATCTGACACGTATTTTAAGTAAGCCGCAACATGAGGATTAGTCAAGAGGGGGAAGCTATAAGATCAATGACATTTAAAATGTGAAAAATTGGTCAAAATATAAAATCTCATAGTTTTGGATCTTATTTTAAAACTATACCCCCCAAACTCTATCAAACAAAACTCTCAAAATATAGGTTTCATTCACTTTTTATCCAGTTACGGGGTAATTTTTCAATTTCCACTGAAATAGTGAACTTCTTTGGTTTAGTGCAACAATATGGTTTCTTTTCTGCTTCAACCCGTAGGTGGGAACTTCTAAATCGTGAAATTAAATTGAATTTTACCTTAAAAAGTTTAAGCCAGACCAGATGGTCTTGTCACTACGATGCTGTTAAAGCCTTAAAAGATAATTATAGTAATAACATAAATATTCTTAAGACATTTAGTGACAATGAAAATAAGAAAATTGATTGCCGAAAAAACGCAGTAATTTTTTAAAATAATTTAATAAACTCGAAATTGCCATTTTAATTATATTTTAGGAAGAAATTTTTGAAAGATTTAATTTTCAGTTAATAAAAAATTACAAACTCCTGGTTTGGACATCTGTGAAGAAAATAGTGGCTGTGGTAGCCTAGTGGTCAAGGTATCGGATCGTGGCTGGCATGTCATGGGTTCAAGCCCAATACCACTAAAGACCTGCCGTGTAGGAGAGCGATGCACATTAAGTCTGTCGAGAGCTTAAACGTGTCCTCCCGTTGGTGTGGTAGTTAGGAGAGGGGGAGCCAGCTGAGGTGTCGTCCTCGTCACTTTACCATGGCTCAAAATTACGAGGTCCATCGCCAAAAGCCCTCGTGTAGCTGAAAAGGGTGGCGTTAATATTCACTCACTGTGAAGGAAATTAGTTAATTATTAAAAACATTTATAAGCAATGCAGATGAATCAGATAAAAAAACTAAAGGAGTATCAAGACGCAGCCAAAAATTTAAGTCCTGGTGTAGAAACAGAATATAGTGATGTGAACAAGAGACGGGTTATTTCAAAATTTGCAGATAAATCGACAGAAAAAGCTGTGTATGATAAAGAAAAATTTAAAAGGGACACGCTTATTGTTGCGTTAGATAAGCTAATCCTTGATTTAAATAGAAGTCAAATGTATGCAGAATATGTAGTGAGAAATTAAAATTTTTGATGGATTTGCAAGATCAAAGTAAGGAGAACGTCCACCTGAAGAGTGTACGTGCTATTATTGATTACTAGTAAGGTGACGTAGACTAACATTTAGTAAATGAAGGTGTTCACCTCAAAACTTATCTAAAACAAAATGAGCTATCCTATACTTGTAATGATATTTTAAATTTAATGTCTGAAAAGAAACTTGATGTTTTTCCAAATTTGTTACCATTTTAAAGATTTTTATAACGCTCCCTATAACACAAAAATTTTCAAGGGGGGAGTCCATGGTCGAAAGTTCCCCAACTCGTATCATGCCTCAAGACCACACCTATTGATTAATCTCATTTTGTCCATTTTGTTAACAGTAAAAAATAAATAATTGAATTAATAATTAGTATTAATTAAAAAATAAATTGTTCATTACAAGTACTTCATTAAATTTTACATTATATATAAATTATCATCAATCGAAAAAAAACCTCAAGGGCTTTGGGGGGTGTATGGACCCCCAGGACATCCCCCTTGTGTGCGCCACTGCTCCCTATTACTAGTGAAGAGGAGCGTGCATTCTCTAAAATGTCCTATACAGAAATACAGTAAACGTCGTTTATCCGAATCAATCGGGACCGGACACCGTTCGGGTACGTGATTGTTCGGATAACCATAAACCGAATGCAATCCGTGCAGTATATGATACTGGACACTGTACAGATATTGAAAATCATCCCATTCGGGAAACGTGCTTGAAGAAAAAGCAGAATAAGTGCAAAATGTCGCAATTTTACCTTAAGTGTGGAAAATAATCACTTATTTTTCACTGTACCATTGCACACTTTCGTTTTTTTCGCTGCAAGGTCTCTAAATCTCTTGAGCAGCAGTAGTTGAGTAGGATAGTACTCTGATTGTTGTTCGTACCACTCCATAACTGATTGGAGCATTTAATGGACCCTTGCTACTTTCGTTGTTGTTGCCCTCGTCTTCATCTCTTTCAGAGTCGATAGGGTCGGATTCTTCTTGCACGGAAGTCAAAATCGCTTCATTATTTAGCATTTGAAATCCACAGTCTTCTGCATTGCATTCCATCCAGGTTTCTTCATCAAGAAAACTCAACAAAAGACCACGTATACACCCCTCACATGGAAACAAACTGACCTAATATACCGCTCAGATGTTTGCCAAATCACACAAATGAAATTCCAGAAATATCCCAACCTTGGGTTTTCCCGTCACTTTTAGCCTTCTGCGAAACAACTGTTGAGCATTGCACTGTCTGAAAAGGTATCCGGACTTTGGTACGGATATTTGACGCTCCGGATAATAAATGCTCAGATAAACGACGTTCTACTGTATAGGACAATGATAAATACTAGACTTACTTAATTATGACCTCTTTGTATTAATACTAATCTCACTAAAGACTTAAAATGTGATGAGCAAATAAAAGAACTTGCAGCACAAAAGTGTAGAAAAGCTTTTTTTTTTTTTTTTTTTTTTTTTTTTTTTTTGTAAATTACGTTATTGATTATAATGTATTTAAATTGTTTCAAATAAAAAAGCCCTTAAGTTTCATATGTTTTAAGTTTTTTCCCACAAAAATCTTTCTTAGGAAAATGGCAAAATTTTTAATTATTTAGGGGGGCCCAGATATTGTTAGCCCAGGGCTCCCAAAGGTCACGATCCGGCCCTGCATGGATGTATTTTCTGGGAAAAAAAGTCGGACTTTCGCCTGTAATGGATTGCCGTCTCGAATGTGGAAAGCAGCACACCCCTTCTGTTTATGCTGGATCATCGTTTGTGTAACATAAAAAGTCTATATTCTTCTGTGTGATCGTACTGTATGTTTCTGTTCGTAGACGTCTCATATGTACACCAGCATGAAACACACGAAAAAACAACAACAATAGCAAGTTAGTCATTGTAGGACAAATCTGTTTGTTGAATCCATCACTATTGTATAGTACTTTATGTCATTGTTATTTATTTGAGCTATATAATTGTTTAATGATTTGCTTGCTCATGATCTCAACTATTTGCTCATATATTGTTTTTGATAAGTACGATATTAAAGATTTTGGTCGTAATTCTCGCAGTGCAATATATTCACGAATGAATGAGTCGAACGCTGCTAGCAGTTTCAGGGTACCCATAAAATTACCATTATGAGGAGAACTAAAAACTTCCTCGGTACCTCCAAATCAGCGATACTCAACCTGTCGCCCATGGGCCGCATGTAGCCCACCCGACCATTCTGAGTGGCCCGGTCTAGGTCCATCAAAATAACAAATTCGATTATTTAGGAATAATGTATTAAAAATTTAGCGAGTCTATCAATCAAGCAATCAAATATATCAATTTTGCTGTCGATGTCGTTCTGGTACAAATTGTGAAATAATTTTTTTTCTTTTTGTTATTGTAATGGTTAGTGATAACAAATAATAATGCAGTAGCGACCATTTTATAGGTGTAACTAATTTTTAACTAGCCCTCATGTCTAAAAAATATTTGCTGTTTCAAGACTATTGGGATCTTGACTATTTCGTAGAAAAAAACAAACATGTATCAACAACTTGTTTGATTTGTCGTGAAAATGTTATATATAAAAAATATAATTTTGATCTCGTCACTGTACAACTAAACAAAAATCTTTCAATGGCTCTTATTCTTGAGGATTCATTTAAAGACGAGATAAATTGCTTTTCTTAAAAAAAAAAACTTTGAAACAGCAATAAATATTTTGCAGGTGGTAATGTCACAAAATTGCAGAGGTGACAAAAGCATCCCATAAAATTTAATACATTATATATATTGGCAAACATATGAAATTGTTAATGATAAACTTAAGAATTATTACAGAAATTGTTAGAGTGTTTCTTAAATGCTTCCGATGTACTCTTTGATGAATTCAGTTATTTGTTCAGATATTTTTTTTATAAAATCAAAAAATATTTGAATAAATTTGAAACAAAAGTGCGCAATAAGAACAGACAGTTTATACAGATAAAACTGATTTCAGTCTGTAGTTCAATAAAAACTCTTTGCTACCACATCCTGCGATGGACAAATTAATATCTGAAATAAAAATATGTACTGCTTTGTCAAAAGAAAAAAATCAAATTATCCAAGTACTTGGCAGCTTTGTTTTTATGACAGTAGAATGCAGACAAGAGACTTGGGATCATTGATTAACGGAAATTGAAAAATTCCCCCGTAACTGGGTAAAAAGTAAATGAAACCTATATTTCGTGAGTTTTGTTTGATAGAGCTTGGTATATATATAGTTTTAAAATAAGATCCAAAATTATGAGATTCTATATTTTGACCAATTTTTCACATTTTAAATGTCCTTGATCTTATAGCTTCCCCCTCTCTATTAATTCTCACTTTGCGGCCCGCGTAAAATACATGTCAGATGTATGTGGCTCAGCGTAAAAAAAGGTTGAGTACCCCAGCTCTAAATGCTAAACATCTTGTAGCCAAATACTTTACTACTGCAATAGCACGTTTGAGGAAATTATGGCAATATTCTGTATCTTTTCTTAGTTGCTCCTGTAATTGTTTATCTAAAAAAGACTTATTTTCTTTTCGTGTCAACCAAACTAACATTGAATTTGTATGTTCAAAAGAATTTTCATGATTTTCTAAACAACTTCTTACATGTTTCCAATCAGAAAAGCCGATTGTGTATTAAGAATTTGTTTCAGAAAAAAGTTTGCAAGTGAAACAAAAAACACTACCAATACTAGTTGAATAACAAAGCCAAGATGACCAGCACCTGGTCATTTTAAAGTTTTTTAGTGAAATGATTATTAGAAAAGTATCTCTTTTGTTCTTTGTATTCTCTTAGTGAAACAGAATTTATATTGTTTGGATCTTTATTTTGAAAATAACTCATTTCATGTGGAGAGATATAATCAATAAAATTATTACTTAGCGATTTATGCCACGAACCTACATGAGTTATCATAATCTTCCTACTACGTGTCTTCATACTTAAATAATTTAGAAATGTGTATTTGTACTTACTTTTTACTTGAAACCAATAAACAGGTACCTAAGTATCTTTTAATTTCAGGTATTATGCATAGGACATAGCACCAAATCAGTATAATATTGTAACTTAGAATTATTATTACACAAAAATAAATGGCTACAGAAATTGTGCCACTACGTTTGTATAAATGCTCTATGTCATCGAGGCCGCTGTATCATAGAGACTCTATAATAGAGCGGCACCGTGCACAAAACAGTATATTTAATAAACTGTATTAATAATAGAGTGTAATAGACTGTATTAATAAACTGCAATTAATAGAGTGTACTTAATAGACACTCTTTTAATTACACCGAGCAACAAAGTTAAAGTTTTGGAGAAGTACAAAAGAGGCTTTCAGTGGTTTTTATATTAATTAGTGTGCTGATTTCGAAAATTAATGTTTTACGTGAGAATTTTTTCTAACCACCTGTTTTTTTTTTGTTAGATTAGAAAACATCTTTTGACTTTAGGACAGTTTCCACTTTCTCACACTTCAGTGGTTAGACCTACCACAGTACTCTTTCCTAAAAAGCCCATTGATGTGTGTATATAACTTTACAATCTCTTTTTAAAAGGAGTGAATACGTCTCCCCACATTTGATTTGATCTAAGAGTTTCAGTGACCTTATTTATATTTTCAAAGGTATTCGGGGTACACAGTATTTATAAATGTTTTTTCGGCCTCTCTTTGTATTTTCCTTTTAAATGCACCGATAAAAATAAATATTTTTTAAAAAGTTCATTCAATGGTTTCGGCTTTCTAGTTCCTCAATCCTTAGAGGTTTTGTGTGTTCTTACCTTAAAATTCAGTAATGTCGACAAGTAAAACTTCTTACCATCTCATAAATGTATCAATTACCTTTCTGTAGCTTTGTTTCAATGAAAAATTTTAGAATACTTCACATCTTTTTCATTGACATTTTTGAAATGTAGCGATTGCGAATTATTTCTCGGTATCTGTATGCAATATTTTGGGTTAGGGGGAGATATGTTGAGAAAAAGAAATATATTTCTAAATAAATTAATACATTAACTTCGGTTTGTCTTATTTTTCAATGGTATTACCTAAGCATGCTTGGAAAGATCACTGACACATGTCAATAAACATATTATATTCATTAAAAATGAAAACTTTACGCGATAAATAAATTAATACATTAACTTCGGTTTATCTTATTTTTCAATGGTATTACCTAAGCATGCTTGGAAAGAACACTGACACATGTCAATAAACATATTATATTTATTAAAAAATGAAAACTTTACACGAACTCATTTTTTCCCGAAACTGTTGACTTATTCAATGTACTATTTTTATATTCATTAATTTTATTTCCCTCCTAATTTTAAAAATGCGATTATTTTATTTTCAACCAGTTTTTTCCACCTTTTCAGAGTATTAAAGGCAACATCATTATGAGCGAAACATATAAGCAAAAGCACATACTCGAAACAATGTTTTCAATCCATAAGAAAATTCATGTTTGCCTTAAAAAAATCTTAGAAATGAATACATTTTAAGCATATCTTTATCATTTTTTACAATCTTAGGTTTTAAATTTTAAAATTTATCGATAATAATACATTTATACGAATTGTGTGCGTATTTCTCTGAGTGTGTACTATACCACTTTCTTAAAATAAAAAAAAACACACATTGAAATAGAAAAATAATATTTTTTATTTACAATAATAATAAGGAATCTGTAGCAACATACATTTGCTTAGCATTTTCTATCACAACATTCATATCCAACTTATTGAGAAATATCTCACTAAATTCACCATTTGGATGTTTCGATTAACGAAATCTGCAACCAGTTTATTCCAGTCCATGTTTAATATAGCTAAATCACCATATTTGAAAATTCTTTGTTCATTTGAATATGTCATACATTCATGAGCTAGTTGATTTTCGTACCCTTCTAAACATCCGTAACATATGAACAATGATGAAATATTTTCTTGCATATGGTTACATAAGAGTTCTACCGTTGATGTAGTGAGAACTATTTCTGCGTCGATACAATCGTAGTCAGGTTTTGGAAAAGGAATGTGTTTAGCCACTTCTTTCCTCAGAAGTTTCAGAAAAACACGCCCGAACATGATTGAAACAGTTTTCGACGTGATCTGCTTTTGGATATCTGTTTATATATATATATATATATAATACCTTCCATTCCGTTTCTTTTAGCATGGAAACTGGAGTCAAGAATTTGCGAGAAAAGTCCTTTCGCTGGAAATAACGTTGGCATATGATATAAGTCACATTCTCGATAACAGTTCGGGAAAGCATGAGACAGTCCTTTTCCATCAGCAAAGACTTGATCGATTGCAGCAAATTCTCTTACGAGGGCTAACCATATAGAAGGTGTTATAGTAATTCAATCTTTGGTAGGTAGGGGGGATCCAGTGGCATCGAGCTTGTATCGGCGCAAGTGAATTCGAGCAACATCTGCAAAATCAGAAATAATGGCGCAGTTGTGACCCCGTAGATTGAAATGATTTTTAGGAACAGCATCTGGTTTAAACGAAGAAACTTTCCCGTTGTCTTTATCAAAACACACTCTTTTTGCTCGAGGATTGGAGAAGATGAGAGGTGTAGCACGTTTCATGGTTAACTAAATAAATTTCAATGCACTAATCACGAAAGAAAATATCTTGAAATTTTGTGATATGGCTAAAACGTGATAATTCTTTATTGTGAAGCAAAGTATTCTACCAAGTCCAGAGCGTGAGAAGAAATGATGCACAGAGAGAAAAAAAAAATGAGTATTACAAGGTGGCAACAGTAAGCTGATTGGTTCATTTACATGACGTAACTTTGGAGACAACTGATTGGTAGAAAAAATACTGATGTCACTAGTCTTATGACATTACTATTATAATCAGATTCATAAAAAAAATAAAAAAAGCGTTTTTCAATATGGTTTATTTACGCGGAATCTATCTTCCCCTATTTTAATCATATCTCTATATGAAAAGTAATATTTCAGTATTGTACCCTAAAGACACTAATTTGAAAATTATATATGCTTTGTTTCTTCTTATTTCTCTTTTGATTGTTTATGCAATATCCCGCTACTGGAAAATAGAAGTCAAAAGGAGGGGAGAGGGATGGCGAAAAGAAGAGCGAAGGACCGCGGGAAGGGGTGAAGAGGTAAAACAGGACGCGGGGGAGGAGACGGGGAGGCTGCGGTTTGACTGAGGTGGAGACCTCAAAAGCCTCATGATCCAGAACCCCCACTTTCCATCTACTGATATGCATATTTGCACTCATAACGCCATTACAACTACGCTCTGGGACGAGTCTTAAAACGTATTTGACGCACCCTGAATGTTTAGATTTCTCATGTGGAATGAGCATACACAAGTTTGTTTGGTTTAAATTCTAACTTTAAATAACAAACGAATTGGGCTTACAGCAGCATTTAATGAGCAAAGACGAAAATTTGGTCTTTTGTAAAAAGCAAGTTTTCGTCCGATACGGAAAGAATTGTATATGTATTTTTTGGAAAATGCATTATTGCAGAAAAGGAACCAATATAATTATGCAAAAGTTTTATGGAAATATGCTCTGCAAATAATGAAAAGACCTGTCTTGTGTGTGTAAAGGTCTTTTGGATGCACGTT
The DNA here is from genome assembly GCA_019973975.1 of Trichonephila clavata. Classification (NCBI taxonomy): domain Eukaryota; kingdom Metazoa; phylum Arthropoda; class Arachnida; order Araneae; family Nephilidae; genus Trichonephila; species Trichonephila clavata. The sequence goes on along the minus strand of BMAO01018816.1, from coordinate 51,850 downwards.
AAGTCTGTCTAGGTTCAAAGTTATCCCGTTAGCGTGGTGTCTAAGTTCGGTGAAGGAGTACCAGGTTAATAATGAAAGACAGAAAAAACCTCGACTTACGTGATCCAGAGTTATGCGATTTTCAAATCTCATCGATTCATCTTTTGTTTGAGCGCTGAACTACTCAATTACTCACTCCCGCTTCCTTTTGAACTATTGTACATGTTCGGGCGTAGGCCTCGGCACTTAGTAACTTATTTCGTGCTCTTTATTTCTCATCTACTGAGTGTTTGTTATTACATGTTATAATTGTTATATCGTGTTTGTTATATGCATTGTGTGTATACATAAAATAACTATAAAGTAACTAGATTTGATTCTTCTGCACCGAACAAGAAAAGAAAAACTTAACATTTGGAATGTTAGCTTAACATTGTTAAAGATTTTGTTACAAAAAGAAAGAATTGTGAATTAGCAGAAAGGCTTAATCTAACGCAGGGGTGGCCAACCCGCGGCACGCGTGCCACAATGGAGTTGTGTCAGTGGCACGCGAAGACTTACTGAAACCTTAAAATTTTTTTGAAAAAGGTAATAAATAACCATTTTTTTACAATTTTATTGAAATAGGGTTTTCTCAGACAAAAAACTCAAAATTTGGATCCAAATATATTTGAGATTTAAGTGTTTTCTGTTATAAACATGATAAAATAAATATCACTCAAAGCTATGTGATGTGCATCTATAATAACTAATTTTGTGAGTATGTGCAAAGAGTTAACCCTAATAAAGATGACTTGGTAAAAAAAATAGTAATCCAAAAGTCCCATTAAGTAGTAAGTACTAAGCGTTTAATTAAAACTTTGAATTAAATGATTTAAGCTGTTCATTTATATTTCATATATACCTGACCTAATTGATTGAACTTGTAAATAGTTTATCAGCAATAAAACCTAAGATTGTCTTTCTTCTTATTTATTATATTACTAGCATTTACACCTCCCGCTTCGCTGCGTATTTCATGATGTTTTATAAATATATACTGTTTATATATATAAAATATTGATATCTAAGTCCTAGCATTAAGAATTCCATTGTATTGAAAAATATACTTATACTTGTAACTCTCGCCTCTTGCTAAAAAAAAGGGACAGAACTACTAATTTGTATTATCTAATAATCTCTAAAATTGAGTATAGTACGATGTTTGCACTTTCGTAACCCTATAACCAAGTGGATTTCCGCAAAACCAATTTTAAGTGGATCTCTACTCCATAAAATAAACATGGAAGCCGAATTTCAAATCTAAATCTAACAAACAAAACAAAATTTTTATTATCAATATCCCCCCCCCCCTTGTCCTTAGTTATAGTCCTTGTAGTTCGAAAAAGAAATTTTTTTGTCAACACGCCTCAGTAACCCCCTGCTCCCTCAGGAGTTGATTCCCATCAAATGCATTCTTAGTGATCCCTATTCAACAAAAGAAACATGCTTAACAAATTTCAAGTACTCAGGTCTAACAATTCTAAAACAGGATTTTTTTCCTATAACTCCCCTTGACCCCTCGCAACCATCCTTAGGGTCGATTTTTGTTTTACTCTTTGTTTGAGGAATTCAATTCCATTAAAGGAACATGCCTACCAATTTTCAAGCAGGTAGATCGAATAGTTTAAAAAATGGAAATATTTATCTATTACACCCCTTAATCCTCTGAAATGAAACTTGGGGGGGGGGGTGTTAATTTTCACGAAATCCGTTTTATAGCGGTTCTGTACTCAACGAAAAGAATCTGCTTACCAAATTTCAAGACTGTACGTCTAATAGTTTAAAAATGGGGATAATTATCTATAACCCCCTTGCGCCACTTGGGGGTCGGTTTTCACAAAACCCATTTTGTAGCGGATCTCTATGAAAGGAATCTGCTTACTAAATTTGAAGACTGTGAGTCTAACAATTAAAAATTTTCAAGATTGTACGTCGAGTAGTGTAAAAAAGGAAACAATTGTTTACAACACCCCTTAACCCCCATTGTGGTTCGTATTTCGCAAAAAAAAAAATCCGTTCTTAGCTGATCTCTACTCCATGAAAGGAACATGTCTACCAAATTTCAAGTCTGTAGGTTGAAACGTTCCGGAAATATCGTGATTAGTCAGTAAGTCGCTTTTCTCCTTTATATATATAGATTTTTAAATTTTGACTACATAAGACTTGCATTAAAAAAAGTGCGGTTTTTGCGTAAAAATCCCATAAGGCTGTAACATTTTTTTTCCCACGCAAAATTATTTTTTTTTTTATCAAATAATGGCACTCTTTCCAAAAAGGTTGGCCACCCCTGTCCCAACGGAATCGACAATCAGAATAGTTTTTAAAAATATAGAAAAATTTTCTCGATGCTGTGAAAAAATTGCTGTTTTTAAATTCAACTATCGTTTGTAAACGTCACGGTATTATTCCCGGAAGGAAAAGTATGTTAAAGTTACAGTGAGATAATCACACACAAGGGTATATAAATGTGTGGAAAAATGTTCTATTAATCAAAACATTATATGGTCTTAAGCTAAGCTAATTTTTGAGTTTGAGAGACTGCTAAAGATGTTTAAAGCTAGTAACGGTTGGTTCAGCTAATTTAAAAGTCATTGTAATTTGCATAGAATTATAAAAAGTGGAGAGGTAGCAAGTGCTGATAAAGAGGCTTTGTCTCTATCCAAGGAAATTAAAAGCTATACCAACCAAACCATATTCAACGTAGATGAGACAGGCCTGTTCAGGAAGAAAATGCATAAAAGAACTTTTATCGCACGTGAAGAGAAGACCTTTCTTGTGGTTTTAAGGCTTTCAAAGATCGATTGACATTGGTGGTTGGCGCAAATGCAGCTCTCCGGTTCCAAATAAAAATAACACATGTATTTACATGCGAAATAATACCCCGACTTATGCGGTTATCACTCACAATCAGTCCCACCTATCGTTTAAGTTCGGGGTATTATTGTATATCTTCGTCAAGGAAAGAAGAGTAGACTTGTTAATTTTATTTTGTAAAATAAGGTTTATTCGGACCGAAGTATCTGGTGGAGTAAATGTTTGTTTTAAGGAAATACACTCAAGAGCCAAAACATTATGACCACCTGTCAGTAACGAGTTGGCCCACCTTTGGCGCGCAACACAGCTTCAACCCGCCTTGGCATGGATGCCACAAGTCCTTGGTAGATGGCCGGAGACAGATTGCATCAGATGTTTAAGAAACGGTCACGCAAATCCGAGATATTGCGAATTGGTGGTCTTTGAACTCTGAGCTGCCGTCCCATGACATCCCAAATGTGTTTTATCGGATTGAGATCCGGTGAGTTAGGCGGCCAGGACATTAACTGGAATTCAGCATCATGTTCCTGGAACCACTCCAACTCAATTTTAGCCTTGTGACACGGGGCGTTGTCCTGTTGGAACATTCCATTTCCAGCTGGAAAAACTGAGGCCATGTAAGGGTGCAACTGGTCCGCAATGATGTTCAGATACCCTGTAGCATTCATGGTCGGCTCTACTACAACCACGGGTCCCAGGGACGCCCAAGAGAACGTCCCCCAAAGCATAATATCGCCACCACCGGCCTGTGTATGACCTACTGTACATTGAGGGAGCAACTGTTCGCCTGGAAGACGGCGTATCCTGAGACGGCCATCGGCGTGATGAATGACAAACCGTGATTCATCTGACCAGGCAACTCTCTCCCACTGATCCATGGACCAGTCGCGATGTTCCCGGCCCCAGCGCAGACGCAGTTGGCGATAACGCTTGGTCAGCAAAGGCACACGAGTGGGATGTTTGCTGCGTAGCCCCATATCCAACAGTGTCCGCTGAACTGTGTGCTTTGATACTATTCTACTTGGCCCTGAATTGTATTGGGCTGTCAACTCAGCCACTGTCTGACTCCGGTTTTGCTTCACCATGCAAGACAGTTTCCGACGACCTTTTTCTTTGATAGCGTGTGGATGTCCAACACCATGTCGTCTACTGCTGGTTTCACGATCATTCATCCACTCTGCTTAAGTACTAACAACTGTAGATCGCGAACAACCCACGAGTAGTGTAGTTTCGGAAATACTTGTTCCGAGCCATTACAATCTGCCCTCTATCAAAGTCGCTTAGATCCGCAGCCTTTCCCATCACACACAGAAGTAAGTGAAAGAATGATTCTTCAGACACTCCAGCAGCAGTTAAATACCACTTCCACCTGATCACGTGCTTTCCACGTCATCCAGGCGAGTTCATTGCAAAATGTAGGGGTGGTCATAATGTCTTGGCTCTTGAGTGTATATCATCCACAATTTCTCAATAGAAGGAACAGTTTAAAGTTGAGCATTGCCTTACTAGATTAATATTACAAAAAAAAAAAAAAAAAAAACTCTTTGTTTTAAAAAAATCTATGAGAAGGGAGAAAAATTGTATTTTAAAATGAAAAAAAAATGAGGCATCAGTCATCTATATACAAAAGATAATACGCAATATAATATTCATTATTTTTCATATCAATGCAATATGATCATATTTTAACAAGTTTATAGAATGCTATGAATTTGAAATAAAAATACACAAAATATAGTCAATCAAAATTGTAGTGTTCAATGTCCTTTTTTCCCCATAATGATTTCCCAAACAGCTACTTATCCCAGGGATGGTCAATAGTTCTGGCTTGAAGGTCCCATTGTGGAAATGGAGGATACCAAAGAGTCGGACCTTTTTAAAATAATTATGTTCATTAGTTAGCATCTCAGAAAAAGTATAAATATCACCATAAAAATCAATACAAGTTAAATAAAATAGTGACACAGTTTTATTCAGTTTATTTGCAGTGTTAATTTCAAACTTAAAGCTGCAAAAAAGCACACTTAATTTTAGAATAAGTTTAATGCGACAAATGTACCCTCTGCCACATTCTTCTACAATTATTTTGAAATCAGAATGAAATCACTTGTTGAAATTTTTGTCACACACAGTCTACAAGTTAATGTCAGCCAACTTACACATCTATACTTATTCTTGTTAGACTTCCGCAAGAAAAACTTTGCACACGAATATGTTGATCCAAATCTAGAGAATATTTTCTATTTGCTTTTCTGACTATCTCGGGGAGCATTAAAAAAAATAGTCGTTATTTGCTCACTGATATCCTAATAAAACTAAACAAAATTCACATTTATTTGGTAATGACGTAAAGGAAACAATTATTTTTAAAGCTTTGCTAACTGTACTACATGCCCTTCGTAGTAAATTTGCTAATTTTTGATGTAATTTATGAAAAACGTTTTAGATCCTTGTTAGTACCTAAATGTTAATGATGAACTATGTTTACATTTGGGAATTTCATTAAATATGTAATAGTACAGTAACTGAAATAATTATGAATAAGTTGTAAGCACACAGCACGCAATTATAAAATTTGATAGGTAAATAAAATATGGCTTCTAAAACAGAATCCGCTTACAGATTATTCTTTAAATTTGACTAATTTTTTATCATCTCTCCACATTTCATACTTTTATATTCATCCATAATCTTCTACATGCAGAATTTAACAACTAGCCCATTTTGATTTCCCTCTCCCCCCAATCCATGAAAAAAAAAGAACATTTTCAAGATGTGTTATATTAAATGCAACAGACAGCACTAAAATTTCAAAATTAACTTGAAAAAAATTACAATAAATAACAAAACTAAAAGAAAAATTACTGAGTACATGTCACAAACAATTTAATCTTGTTGGATAATTATTTTAAAATATTTGATGCTAAAAAGCATACCTAATTGAAATTCAATGTAAATACTAACAAATAAGAACTGCATAAGAATTAATGTAGATATTATGAGAAGAGAGAAATACAAAACAAATTTTTCAAACTATTTCTTCCTAGTAATAAAGCTTATTTTGCCAAAAATTTTATCTATTGTTTCATTATTTTTTGAGTTAATTGTTTAATTTCCCTTAAATAACCTTCAATGCATCCAGTCGGAAATAAAAAAAACAACTGAAGGAATGATCTTTTCAACAGGGAAACAGCAAAGAGTAATAAGTTCATAAGGGAGTAAACTGGTTAGGTAAAACAATTATTTGTAATTCTTCATCAATTTATAATGAAAGGGTACCACTTAACTAGAAAAAAAACTATTTTAACTGAATATTTATGTTTTAAGTTCTATATTTTTGAATATAATTTTAATAGCTCCAACTGTTGCATATTGGGTTCATATTCACCTACCTACTTTAAATTAATAAAAAAATTTTCTTTTTAAAAAAGTTTGTTATAATTTTCATTAATGTTTATTTGTGTATTTATTCATTAATGAGTGTGTAACTATTTAATAAATAATCCAAATAAACAATGTTTAAAAAATTAACAGATTTCAACAAAAATATAGCAAAAATAATTGTGGTTTAAAAAATATTTTGAAACTATAAAACGATCTAAATATAAATACTGGTAAATATATTATTTATTCTAACCAACTATATTTAAATGTCTGTAGATTAATTTTTTCAGTTGCCTTCATTTCATATTGATTCTAGAGTTAAACAATTCCACATAGCTTTCAGTAACACAAATCAAATTGATTAAAGTTTTTAACTTTAAATTTATCATACTTGATATTTTTTTATTCTATTTATAATTTTATCTGCTTTCGAGCAACTGAAATTATAGATCCATTAACATATTTTGCTAGAAAAAAACATAGTAGTTAGCGAAGAGAATTTGGTTCAAGTATCAATCTAGGCAGTAACTGTAACTTCTCATTCAGGAGGTTGGTGAAACTTTAATATGTATTTAAAACTGCTTGTATTATAATAATGCAAATTTGAATCAATCAAAATCTGAATAATCATGAATTCAATAAAAATAAAGCACTCTCTCAGTAAATTCATGAAGCCCTCTTAAGTCATTTAAATAATTACAAAAACTATATTTTACATTAAAATTGTGTGTGTTGTGTATCCGTATTTAATTTCATTTCAAAAGTCCAATATTTCAAGAACAAAATATCCATAACTATATAACATCAATACTAAGACACAAACCCTTTTGTTCACAATTTGTAAAAAAAAAATATATATATACTTTAGTTTTTAAGCATTTTACATGTGTTGGATATTCTGAATGAAATATGATTACTTTATCTTGATTGACTGTTTATAAATAGTACACTTAGTAACATTGCAAGGGTTTCTGTGTTTCCCTAAGCAACTAGAAATTTTCACTCAAAGAGAAATTAAAAAACTGAACTTAATAGAAATAAAGACAACATTTCATTAGTAGTTTAAAAATATATGTGCCAAAACTTGTTTATCATTTTATTTTTGTCTACAAAAAAGGGGGAAATGAAATACAAAGACATTTTGACATTCTAGCATATTTTTAGCACTTAAAAATTAGCATCTAAAGCAACATTTATTAACTCAAGATTATTAGAAAATAAATAATGTAAAGACAGCACAACAGTAAAATTTTTTCAACATTTTAGTGAAATGTATAGTTTAAAGTATAAAATTAATGACATTCACATAGAATGCTCATATTACATCTGGCATAGTAAAAAAATTTTAATTAAGAGTAGTCAAATTCTCAAAAAATATATTTTAACTCTTGTGTGGCTCATTTTATAGCATTTACAATTCAAAAACTAACCGAATATGTGGGGAAAAATCTTAGCAAAAAACATTGTATACGTTCAATACAGTATAAATGGCATCACAATTAGAACATTAGGATGCTTCACAGTAACTGAAATAGAAAACAAAGAAATTAAACTACTTTTTCTTTGTGTGAATGGTTGTATATTTTATGATATGAGCCGTAATTAACAGCATGAAAAAATTGAGGCAAATTATTAAAAATTTTAATTTAATTAATATTTTTACAAAAAGATACTAGATTTATAAACACTACATAAAATAGTTTTTAGTATACAATTTTTTACTGAAATAATGATTTTAAACTAGTAATAAATAATTCAATATTTAAACAAATTCAAATCACACTACAAACTAAGAAAAATGAGTGATTTTAAAACAAAATTTATTTTTTGATTATATAATTTATTCAACAAAAATTTCCAGAAAGGCCATGGTAAGTGAAAATACTTTGGAATTTCTTTAACACAAATTATAAATACAAAATTTCATCAATATTAAAAAGCAGCAAGCGTTCCAAGTTACGCAAATTTATATCTTTACATGCAGCACATTACATGTGCTTAAATTTAACAATGCGATAGCCCCTTGTGTTCAAGCTTAGTTAAGAAGTCAAGCTTGGACAGAAGATTCTCGTTAGTCATGATTGAGTCTTTCTTTTTAAATAATCATATCATTTTCCAAAAACAGATCATTCTCAGAATTGTCATTCCATTTGAAAGTATTAATTGTGCAGAAGCTTCCTCTGTGTCTTGATTTGTGGAAACAGTTACTGACACAGTTGGAGTATCTGCTTGAAGGAAAGAATTTGATATCTTCAAAATATCCTAGGTAAAAATTAACAACAACAGGCATTTATGCTAAGACTGTACATTTTTAGGGGCATTATCTTCCGATTCCTCACCAAATGGAGGATCTGGTGATGGCGAGAACCCCACAGGTTTCTTGTTTCCTGCCATTCGGTCCAGCTCGACAGCTGCATCGAGTCTGGCCGTGGTTTTATCTGAAATATAATTAATTCCCTTTCAGTAAATAAGCAAAACATTTTAAACATTCAAAATAAAATAAAAAATGAAAAGAGATAACCCTTAACACACAAGAAGTGGGAGAAAGATTTGCAAGCTCGAACAAAGCAATGATGACAGAATAATGTGTGATTCATATTTTTAAAATAAGAAAATAATCTAATTACAATTATTTTAAAATTTTCATTTGCTTAATATTCCTTCTAATTACAGTTAGCAGTACTTTTTTTAAAAAATATAACAAATCAGTTATAAAAAAGCTTAGCCAATAAAAAAACTTACAGATAGAATCATGATTACATGCACATTTTAATAAACATATTACTAAAATCAGATGATATAATCAGATAGTTATCATCCGATATCTCCACTGATGATAACTATTGTATCCTTTGATCATAGCAATAATTCAAATGCACCCAAAAAGTATATCTCTGGCATCTCTGACAGCACAGAGAATTTATTAAATTGCATGATGTGTGGTACAACTTAATCTACTTCTGGAGTTGAGATATTGTAGACATGATTAAATTAGTGTTAGATCAATTTTCCCCCTTCAGTTCAATAAAGATTTCAAAGACAAAATTACTAAACAAAATTTACTAATCAAGGTACAAATCATACTAATACTCAAGATAATAAACAATTTTCAAACAGTGTCAAGCTTAATGATTCAAGATTAAATAAAGACAAACAAAAAGTTTTTTCTAAACTGACAGTTTTAGCTCCATTTAACCTTTTTCTCTTCCAAATTTCAATTTTTAAAAATAATTGCAAACTCCCTGAAAATCAAATTTAGTCCAGTTTGCCTAAACACTGCCAATTAGGCAATATCATCCTAATTGGACTAAAATATAGCATTCAATTCACAACTTTAGATTCTATCGCAATTCAATACTTTTCTTCTTCTAACACTTTACATTTGTGAAGTATATTTGGACATACTTACACAAAATTAGAAATATTTACAAAATCCAAAATAACATCATTAATGTAATAAAATTCATAGCTTGTGCCCCCCCCCTTCTTTAAAAATTTTTTGAGTTTTTTTTTACAAGAAAAATAAATTGCTGAAATAATATTTGAAATTACAAGAAATTAAAACAATAAATAATCTTTCAAAAATATTTCAGAATATTAAAGCTTGATTATACAAAAGGAAGGTGATGTCAGCTTTTCTACTTAACAAATATACAAAATTTACATAAAATTTTAAATTGAACAGAAATCCCCCCCCATTAGAAACTATATATATATATATATATATAAGTGCATTCTTTTTTTACTGAAGGCACTCTTTGTCTGACAGTTGTTGGCCATTATATTTGAATCAAGATTTTTAAATATCTCTTGGGACACATGACCCACACAGATAGTGAGAATCATTTAAATCTAAATCCCAATATATACATATATATCATATTTACTTGAACCTAAGCCGCACTACCTTTCCAGTGTTAATGCTGCTGAAAGTCTAGTGTGGCTTAGAATCGAAGGCAAAACATTTGTTAAATTGGGGAAATTGGGTTTCCTCTTCTTTCAAAAGGAAAAATGTAACTGTCCATTTTGGCCACTTTTATCGAATGATTTATCCCATTGCAATTTACCTCTATCCTACACATTGTTGTCTACTCGTATTTAGGAAATTCTTTTGTACACGCTTTCTTTTAATCCCTTAAACATCAAAGATATTGGTAATAGTATCAAGACAAGTTCACTATGACACAAGTATGAAAAGGGGACACAAGTATGAAAAGGGAGGTAATTTTATATGCAGATAAAAACGGAAGCAGAGCAGCGGCTACTGAAAATTTGACATGGATGAAACAAACATACATTGATGGTATAAGCAAAATATAATTTTTGCTTATAAATGTTCAACAGTTTTAATAAAAACACATCCTTTTTTTAGAAAAATGTGTGTGGGAAAATGGCAATGCCGACACCCATTTCGAAGTCAGCTGTGACAATGGGAGTGATGTGAACCACTTTTGAAATATGATATTGACTATTGATTATAAGTTCATGTATGCATTTGAAAGTTCTTAAGTATTGATAAAATAAAAAAATTACTAACTTTTTATTTCTCATTAATTTTTTGAAAATTTCTTAAGTACTGGGTAATAATAAAACTTTTACACAAGTTTTTTTAAATATTTTTTCTTGAAAATTTGTAAAGAATTAGGGGTGCCACTTAGAATCAATGACAATGTTTTTTCACAAATATTTTTTTTTTGAGAGTTTGGGGGTGCAGTTTAGATTTGAGTAAATATGGTATTTAAAAATTCATATACTAGAATTCAATACAAATATTTTACAAATACATTATTAGTTAGATGTGATACTTTGTTGCTTATTTTATTCTTTCTCTTTAACACACCACACTAGTTTCCATATTTTTCAGGCAATGATATTTTATCAATTCACACAAATCAAACTTTTAGGTGTTTTCAGTTTATAGATTAAGACTATTAGAGATGATTACAAAAATATAAACAATTTGTTGAATATTGAGATTTATACAGGTAAGCTTCCCAATTTTATTTCAACTTTGAATTGAGCAACTCCCCTCCCCCCAGGAATATTATTATACAGTCCTATTATAATATAGTTAATAAAATCAAAAAAAGAATTGAGAAAGAAAAAAATAGCTGACTAAATGCTATCATTTCCACTAGGAAGAGACAAAAGATAGAGATGTCTTTCATCAGTAGATTAAGCAAAAATAGAAAAATAAAAACTTATAAAATAACATCAACTATGCTGTACAAAAATGCTAACTTTTTTGTACCAATTTTACTTAAGATCTTTTTCAACATATTTTCAATGCTTTTAAAGCTATAACATGCAAAGAAATATGAATGCAAATTCTTTCTCTTAAAAAAACAACAACAGAATAATTCAAACTACTTTTTGAGAGCTTACCAAGGCCTCTTACAGAAGGTCCTCCAATTGGAGAACCGGTTCTTCTGTTTAATAAGCTATTAAAGAAGTTCTGTAGTACTCCTTCCCCACCGACAGTTCCATGCTTGCTTTCAATCTTTTTTGAGAAAGGGAAGAAAAGTAATGTTAGCATAATCTGTTTTGAGGAATCAATCCAATTATGTACTTTGAACTTTTCATAACATCTATTTTTTATTTATAAATATAAAAAAAATATACACTCATTATTTGGCTATGAAAATCAACTTTTAAAATGCAGCAACTAATTTTGTTATGATCATTTGCCTTTACATAAGTTATTTTTAATAAAATAATTAGCTTTATTGTATTGGTGCTTATTTGGAATTTGCAAGTAAATAATTATTAAGTGTAACCTCATATAAAAAAATATATTATATGTGGTACATAAAACTACCTTTTTGGGTGAAGCATTCACTCCAGGGGACCCAGAGAGTCTTCTGTCAGCAGTTTTTTGCACGCCAGGTGCCGTTCGTATTGGCGTCTCTTGCTACATGGATGAAACAAAAGTTATATGAAATTCAATTTTCTTAAACTATCGCATCTCATAACTAAAACTGTGCTATCTCTGTAGTTTATATTTAAGTTACTTTAAACATAATCTTGAAAATACTACAGTTTATAACAAGTTTTTACATAAAAACATAATTATTGTTGTTTCTAATGCCACTTGATCACGATAATGTCAGATCAAGGCACAAAATCCAATGAGGCAAGGGGCTAGTTTTACCTCAGATGTTAGACACAGCTTTAGGCACCATGTAGTTGAGTGTTCCATCCCAATTTTGAGAACACTGGGGGGGGGGGGGGGTCAGGAGGCCTCCCATCTCTCTTGCCTTCCATCAAACACTCAAGAGGACTTGTGGCTCAAGGAATATTTAGAGTGCCCTCATGCCCCACAGACAGTATACATTTACAAACAGCTTTGCCTCCTCCAGGATTTGAGCCCATGCCCTATGGCACACCAGTCAGCATCACTAATCACTATACCAACTGAGTGGTAAAATCATAATTAAATTAGTATATGATGATGATGATGATGTTTATTACAGTTCCACCTAAGGTTTCTGTATAGGAGTTGTCAATGCAAATTCCTCCAATTTTTTTGCCCCCACTGATATGGATTTTAACCTCAAACTTCATATTCATAATTAAATTTGAAAAGCACTGTTTAATGATGGTAAAAAAATATCTGATAAAAAATGCTTGTTTTGTAGAATTATGAATTTAAATATTTTGATTCCTTTTAGTGAGAAAATTGAATAAAGGAGTTTAATAACTCCATTCGCTTCACTTCCCAGATAATCCCCCCCTCTTTTGAATATCATGATCTTGATCTCTCCCCTTCTTATTTGCCAATGATTATGAGCATACAAACCTATTACCATTGAAATTATTTAAATGCCAAAAGATGAGATAAATAACTCCCATATATTACACATAAAAATGCAAAAACATTAAATTCTTTGATACCTAAACCTTTTGTCCATGCTACTGAAGGAATTCTTTTTAATTAAAATGCTCACATACAATTTATCAATAAATCTATGATAAAAATAATTTAAACTATTTTGAGTATATATTTCTGAATATATACAAACTATACAACACAAAAAATATTCTTACTTGCATTCATTTTTAAATATTGAAAAATAATTAAAAAAGGAAAGATAAAGCATCTCATTAAAAATGTAATTTATACAGTTTAATTAAAGTTTTCTTTATAATTTTTAATATATATTTCAAAATATCTTACAGTGCCTACAGGCCTTCCAACACTGGCAGGAACTTGTTGATTTAATAAGCTTTGAAGTCTACAAAGGAAGGCCTCATCATCTTCAGCAATGATTTCAGCTTCTCTTTGTAAAGGCTGTAGTAAAAAATATATATATTAATTTGTTTAAGATTTTATAAGGCAAATTTTTTAGTATAACTTTAGCAAATCATAAACTCTCTGGGTAATTTTTGTGTAAAGATACATTACTTAAATAATATATTGAAATAAAGGTTTGTATTTAATTTGTAATACTAGAAATTTAAACAAGATGTCCTGTTTTTAGATTCAATAAACAATTTGCCAATTTAAAGAAAATCACAGATTTTATAATTAAATGTGTATGCTATACTTTTAACTAATGATTTAATGTAATCTTATAGTATATTATATCTACTGCAGCATATAATAAAAATACACTGATTCATAAATTTTTTAAAACATTTATATAAAGCTTTCCATAAAATTGTATGTAAATTATCAAATAAACAAGAATAATTAAATTTACTATTAAAACAAAAAAATATATATATTGTACCAATGTACTTAATTTGCAGCCTTCTATAAAAATCAAACTAAAAATTTACTAATAAACATGCAGCTATAAATTTGTAGAGAAAAATCTGAAAATAAACTTTGTACAGTTATACTTAGAACACTTTTATTTGAATTACATTAAATATATTTTAAATGCCCATTCTTAAAAGATTACAGTTAGATATCTTTCACTCCTGTATAATAGCAACTAAATTAGCATAAATAGGGTGGCATTAATAAACAAGAACTTGAAAAGAATTTGTTTTAAAACATTAGTAATTAAGATATGTATAGGGTGTTTCATATTGAATGGTACAAAAAGAATAGCTCAGTGTGACTGCCATTATGGATTTATTCAGCCGAAACAAATTTATTCTGCAACTACAATTATACAAGTTTTATTTGGCAACAAGGAAAAATTATCGAATGATAAACTCGCCGCTAGAGGCGCTGTTAAACAAAATGTCGTCCATGCAGGAGAAAGCGTACTGCGTTTTCGAATATGCCAATTTGAATATGAATTATGTACATTTTCCATGCCTAAGTCGCAAATTATGGCAATTAACTTTGCCACATAAGTGGAACATGGCTTCATCGGTAAACACCAGTGTGTTCTTGAAACCATTCAAGTCGAGCTTTTTTTGAAATTTCACTCAGAAATTCTTACGCAACGGTTTGTCAGTAGGTTTTAAAGCCTGGACCATCTGATATCTGTACGGCTTGAATTTGAGACGTTTCCGTAAAACACGCCACACCGTTGTGCGAGGGGCAGCCAGTTCTGCACCTGCACGTCGTATTGATTTTGAGGGACTCCGTAAACATGAATCACTAATTCTTTCAATCACTTTGGGTTTTGTTTCTTTTTGTCCTGGGCTTTTGTTCTTGCATAAGCAGCCGGTATCCTGGAACTGCTACACCCATCTGCTTATGTTATGCCAATGCGGCAGTTCTTTACGAAATTTCGTGTGAAAATGTCTTTGCACATAGTTACCGAGGAGGTTTTGGCATATTCGAAAACACAGTACGCTTTCTCCTGCATGGACGACAGTTTGTTTAACAGCGCCTCTAGCGGTGAGTTCGTCATTCGATAATTTTTCCCTGTTGCCAAATAAAACTTGTATAATTGTAGTTGTAGAATAAATTTGTTTCGGCTGAATAAATCCATTACGTCAGTCACACTGCGCTATCCTTTTTGTCCCATTCAATATGAAACACCCTGTATTTGATTTTGAAATCACTGCAAAAATTGAGATAAAAATAACATTTATTTATATAATAACTATATACTTTCATTTGAATACCTTTCACAAGTTAAAGAAGAAATATTAATCAAATTTCTTTTTCCCTGAAAGAATTTTACATAATTTTATTCCCAAAATACAATGAGAAATACATAATACAAGTAAAAAAAACAATGATAACATATGGAAATTTTAATAACAATAATTGATCACAAGACTGCACTCTATGCTCATTGCAAAGTGAAAGACTTTAAAAAATGTAGCAATAAGTCTCTACTAAGAACATATGATAAAATAAATCACCTTTCTATTAACTGGCTTTACAATGACGTCATTGTATGAATCGTTGGGTTTCATGGTAGTCAAATTATCTACCAATATGCTGATTTTTTTAGAATTATCCCAGCCAGCAGGACTAAAAAATAAATTTGACATAATATAATAGCTATAGAACAACATTAGCCAAAACCAAATAATGCTTTACTAAATAATAACATTAAAATGCTTTTATTATACATCAAACAATCAATGATAAATCAAATATTTTATAAAAGCAACATAAACTTTTGATATAAAAGAAAGATGCACACAATTTTAATACAATTCTGATTAAAACTCTTTCATTTTAATATAGTATATTTATAATCTGAAAAAATATTTTAAATCTCACTGCAGAAAATAAAAAACTCTGAAAGTTATATAATACAAAGGATAAAAAAAAAATACTGTAAGTAACAGTTTAATAATTCTAGATTTTTAGTAAAAATTTAATATTTAACTAGTCTAAGGCATATTGATATGGAATTTTAAAACCAGAATAATACAAAGTAACGAATTATGTATCAATGAATTTAAATAAACTGAATACATTAACGCAAAGTTTAACAGAATGCATATTAACAATATTTTAAATAAAAATACTATTTAAACTAATAAAAAATACCTACATAAATACAGCATCTTTCTCTACTACCAATGCTGGTGTTCTGAAAGGAAAAGAGTATATTCGATGAACTAAATATTTTAGAAGTAGATCACAGTTTTTGTCTTCCTTTACAGAGAGGTAGAAAAGAGCTGCTCCATCTGTGATATCAGGTTAAGGATAAATGTTTTCAATACATAAGCCTCTGTACTAAAAAAAATTAATAAAGGTATTTATATTAGCCCTGTGGCAATGATTATGAGTTACGATGATCTGTTTGATACCATCTTAAGAACAAATACTAAAATTTGTTGAAATTTATCAAAGGTTGCTAATAGCATGGGATTAATATGTAAATATTTTAATATACAATAAATTAAACTGATTATAATAGCATTTTGATATATAAAAAAGTGCCTCATTCAAAAATTTTAGATAAAATTAATTTATCTAAACCATCTGGTGACCAAATTGCACTATATATTTATGAGTGTTAAACATATTAATGCTAGTAGAAATTTAATGTTTACTTTTATTTGATTCGTCTTTATACTGTAGAGTCAAAACATTATGCCCCCACCCGCACATTTTTCATTGAACTCGTTTGGATGATGAGGAAACCACATGATTAAGAGAGAATGGTATTATTTAACTACTGCAGGAGAAGGTAAGCTATCATTCTTGCACTTTTGCAAGAGAGGGGAAAGATGGTTGGTCTAAGCAAATTTGAAAGAAGGCAGATTGTAAAGACTCTGAACAAGTATCTCCATAACAGCATGACTGGTAGGTTGTTCATGTTCTGCTGTTTTTAGCATTTATGGTTAAGTGGATAAATAACGGTGAAATCACCTAGCTGTTATACGTCCATGCATCATCAGAAGGACGTCGGAAATCGTCCTGCTTGGTAAAACAAAATCAGCACCAGGCAGTACCTCAGCTGACAGCCCTAAATAATGCAGGTTCAAATGTAAGTGTTTCAGAACATACAGTTCTGCAGACACTGTTCAATATGGGGCTGCACAGTAAACATCCCCCAAGTGGGTCTCTGTTGACCAAGTGTCATTGCCAACTATACCTAATGTAGGCTCAAAACATTGAGACTTGACCATAAATAAATGGAAGAAAGTTTTCTGGTTGGATGAATCACGATTTCTCATTCATCACATGAATAGTTGTGCAAGGGTGTGCAGTTTTCAACAGTCGCTCCCTCCATGTACACAGACTGGTGATGGCAGCATTTTGCTTAGGAGTTCTCACGAGTGACTATGGGACCCTTACTTCTGGTAGTTGTGAAGTTCCTACTATGAAAGTTGTACACTATCTGAGCATAATTGCAGTTCAGTTGCACCCTTATATAGTGTTTGTATTTCCGACTGAAAATGGAATCTTCCAGTAGGACTGCATTCCATGTCAAAAGGCTAGAATTGTGTTAGAAGGATTCAAGAAGCACAAAGATGAATTCTACTGAATAACTTGGCCACTTGACTAAGAGAATTTTAATCTGATAAGGCACATTTGAGTTTTCAAAAACGGCAACTCAGATCCAACATCTTCATGTTGGAATATCTGGACTTAACATGACCACTGCTTAGACTAGAGGTACAACCTGTCTCCAGTCATCTACCAAGAGTTTATGGTATCCATACCAAGGCGAGATGCAATTGTTTTGCAAGCTGAAAATTGTGTAATGTGTTATTGAGTAGATGTTCATAATGGTTTGGCTCTCTTGAATGTATATCAATAATAACTAATGCACACAAAGGTGCTTAATATGATAAAGTTGCAGTGACTTTTCTAAAAGAGGCAGAAAGTACTATTTAAAAATGAATAAATAAATGACATTTTTTCAGAATTTGAAATAACTGAAAATAATTTTTTTAATTAAAATTAAAAATTTAATTAAAATTAAAAAAATATTAACAATATTTGTGGTGACAGTAATTTAAATTTGGAAATACTGTGTTACAATGACAATTTCATTAAATTAGGTCAGGATGCACTTAAGTCACATTAAGATAGCAAAATTGATTGTAACAAGAACCTCAAATATATGACTAAGAAAGAAATCTTTTTTAAAAACTAAAACATGTTAATAAACATGTTTCAAGATAATTAGGCTTCAAAAGGATACCTAAAAAGGATATATTTTTAGAGGCCAAAAATTGTTAAGTCATTAAAGTAAAAATCCCATGTTAGTAGCACCAATCACATTAACTGACAGCTTGCCTTTAAGGTTATTACAAAACAAATCAACTGAAATTTCAAGTTTTATTACTACTCGATAGCTTCTTATGATCAGTTACTTCAATGAATAATTCATCAAAATTAAAATTTTGATTTTATAAGGACTAGAGAGATCAAATAGGTCTGGATAACAATGGATTCCTCTATTACAAATAAATTGATAGAAATTTGAAACTTAAAACTAAGCAAATTTTTGAATAAATTTTTTAATCAACAATCAACCAACTTAAACTGACACAGTTAAGATTCATGGAAACATCACCAACAAACTCAAAATTCAACTTCAAAAGAGCTTGAAATAAAAATCTTAGCTTTATCTTATTTTTTTTAATGATTTCACAATTTACTATGTAACACAAGATGATCTGTTTTGATATACGAATGAACTAGAACACAGCATGCTTTTAACACAAAAATCTAATGAAATTTATCCACATTTTACAAACATTCAGTATTTTTCAAAAAATTCTTTCATGATTAGACTATTAAAAATAGCTTAAGATTCAGGTATATACAAAGTGTGGCTATTAAATAATGAGACTGACGCTATTATAGAAGAAACAAGAATACACTAAATACCACAGTGGCCAGCAACTATTTACCTGAAGCCTTTTTTCCTTCAAATGCAGTACTTTTTGTTTCCATAAACAAATCTGCATAGCTGTAGTCTTTATTCGCATTAGAGCTCTTTTTTTTGTTTTGTCAGAAAAATTATAACAATATATTAATGAATTGTGAAATTTCACATGAAACTTGGAAGAAACACTATTGAAATTTATAGTTTATTGAAACAAGTGTATGGCAATTAAGATTTATAGCATTGCAATGTTTTTGAGCGGCTTAAGTGTTTTCAAGAAGATGTAAAAAATTATTCTTGCCTGGATCACCCTTCCACATCAAAAACAGATAATATTGAAAAAATTGCTAATTTGGTTTGATCTAACCATTAATTAAGTACTTATATGATTGCTGAGACAGTAGGAATTGATAAAGATTGTATATGGCAAACTTTATATAACAATTTTGAAATGCAAAAAGTCCAAGCCAACATGGTGCCTAAAATTCTAACATTTGACCAACAAGAAGCTCACAAAAATGTTTGCACTGACACTTTGAATACCATTGAAAATGACCCAAAATTATCAAAAAGCATAATAACCAGTGATAAACCACAGTTTTTTACTCATGATCCTGAAACGAAGGGCCAATCAATGCAATAGAAAAGCCCATCCACAGATAGCCAAAAAAGCCCGAATGAGCACATTAAAATTCCAATCAAGGATGATTGTTTCTTCGATATTTGTAGGATTGTGTACCTTCATTAGGTTCCTGAAGGTCAAAATATTAATCAATATCACTACCTTCATGTTCTTGTTGAACTCTGTGGAAGAATAAGAAAGATACAGCCAGAATTGTTGAGGGACAAGTCTTGGGTTCTCTACTAGGGCAAAGTACTGGCTCATTCTGCATTGTCGGTTATAAAGTTTCTAGCCAAGAACAGCATTCCAGTGTTAGAACACCTCTTTCATTTGCTGGACCTTGGGCCATATGACTTCTGTTTTCTAAGGTAAAATTTGCATTAAAAAAAAAGCATGATTTGAGTCTGTTAAAGCTGGGAAAGAGAAAGCAGCACACGTCCTAAAGGAGCTCAAACAAAAAGACTTCCAGCCCTATTTCAAACAATGAAAGATTTGCAAGAAATGTTATTGAGATAGAGGAGTGTATATTGAAGGTGACAATAAGTAAATATGTATAAAAATTTTAAAAAAATTATAGCATCAGTCTTGTTATTTAACAGCCCCATCTTGTATATGAAAACATATTTCCAAAGGCTTAAAAAAATAGAAAAAATTAAGAATTTTGTGAAGGATACACTGTAGACAAAAATTCCTGATTGACATTTGAATGAAGTCAAAATGTTCTTCTTTAAAGTCATGTTGCTTCTCCAAAGTAGACATGAAATCTGTTTTTGTGATGACCACTATGATTTCTAGACCCAGATTCATTTGGATTTCTCGGTCAGATGATAAGGAGTCACCAATACTAACAGGCCGCACAGGTGTAGTGACACCATCTGGCTCAGCTCCTGGTTCTACATAATCTTCAAATTTTTTTAACACTATAAAAATAAATTTTTTAGTCCTCATTAGTCATTACACACTCAAATTGTATAAAATTTAACAAAAAAATTATTGTAAAACATGTACAATATTTTATTCATTAATACAAACTGCAAATTCTATTTGCTTCACAATCACAGAAGATTCAACATTGAAAATGTTTTAGTAACAAAAAGATAGAACTTTCATTTTTATTTCCATTGTAAAACAATAATAGTTCTATTATCAATATGGCCTTTAACTATAATAAATGAGCAATTATTCAAACAAAACTCAACAACAATATTATTTAACAAATTTTTCGGATCAACCCTTTCACACTTGCACATACACAAATTTCCGATATGGTACGTGTGATTAAATTTTGAATTTCAAATGAAGAAATGTCTAAACTATTAACTATTTATACAATATATATTTAAGAAACAAGCATTTCCATTAAATAATAATATATAATAGAAAACCAGAAAAAAAATATGAATTTTTTAAAAAATTAATCTTATTTGTGTATTATTATAAACAATGATGATAAAAATTGTAAGCATCAAAAAAACTATTTCTTCAAAGTTTACAGAAGTGACTAATAAAATACCAAAGAGAAATACTAAAGTCATAATTACAGCAATACCTCTCTTTTGATGTTCTTCAAGAACAGATTCTGGCAATCTTAACCTTTGAACGTGTTCTTCGAGTATTTGAGCCCAATTTTTTAGAGATTCCATGATATCCCAAGGCTCACTCATGGAGGCTGTCAGTAAAACTGTTGTATTAGAAAAAGTCTCTTCATTTAAAACATATTTTAATAGATTCCTATGCCATTGATCTCCATCTAAGACGTATACACCTAAGCGAGTATGATCTAAAAAGATAAAAATGATCAAGTTAACATTATTAATCAGAAATTCGAATACAGAACACAAGATATAATTTCACCATATTTTGACTTTAAATTAAACAACATACATTGTTCAAAACTAAAAAAAATGCTTCCTCAATAAAATTAATGGGTTTTTAAAAATATAAAAATGAAGAAATGGGATTTTCCCCATAGTGAATTTCTATTTTTCAAAAAATGAATAACAAAATATAGTTTTCTTAAAAATTGTTATTTATTTAAGATAATTTTATTTTTAAGTGTTAATCCTGTGAAATGGTAGCTATTTAATCTGATATAATACTTCATGCTTAATGAAACTGAGATGAGATGCCATGTGATATGGTTAGAATGAAAGTTCCTGTGCTGATCAATCTATATCTGTATTATTTTGGAGATAACACTCCTATGACCTAATCACTTTTTTTTGTATAAGGTCTGCTTTTCGTATATTTCTTATTTGGATGAAAAAGAAAAGTGGTAAAAAAACCTGATAGGAACAAGGTTTCAACTTAATTATATATAAGCATGCACATACATATCATTTAAGCCAAATAATACTAACTGAAATATATGAAATGATACATTCTGGCACATACACACAAAAAGTAAAACTTGCCAAGCATGTATTAGAAAAAAGTATACAAGAAAATATAACCCGAAAATAACGCTAAGCACACTTCAAACAAAGAATTTATGATAACTAAATGGCATTTTGAGTAAGGACTTTCACACATTTAAAAAATTAGATGTTTAAGTAATTTTTGAGCAAATACTACAAAATATTGTTATGTTTATCGGGGGACGAGGATTTTATGCAAATCAGTAGCAAACAACAAGAGAGTTTTTTATAAGAGCAATGAGAATTTGTCACAAAAACAATCCTTGAAATACAGGATGCAGCAGCAATATTCACACCATAAATCCCAGAAGATCTTCATACCTTCAATAGCACTCAGACACAACCATCAGTATCTAAAATACATGTAAATAAAAGATCATTCACAAGCACAGCCAAGCTAATCACGGTCAAGGCAAATTTACTAATCACTGGTTGAAACAAAACTGACTCATTGTGGTGAATATCGCTCTATTTATAGCTGTGGCAGAAACTTAGAGAAAGATTCGCTTGCATCATAGATCGTGAAATAAGTGGATTTCTCCACTAATTTTTAGAAGAATCCAGAGGGTCCCGAACTTGCCAATATGTTTACCAAAAATGACGCCAACTTGGCTCTATGGCCAAGTTCCTATTGAATTACCATTATAACATAAAGGACGGCGTTGCTTGTGAATATTACAATTTTAACATAAAAATATATAACAGAGTAATATAAATGCATTACACATCCAAATATAGATTATTTACACTATTTTACAAAATTTGTAACAGTAAGATAAAGATAAAACCTGTATTAAATTTATTTGTTTCTGTGTAATGAGTTAGTTAAAAGGGCAGCCAATTCATAAAAAAAAATTATTTTGATAATCAATATTAGGCATAATAGCCATTTTCTTCATGAACCCTTTTATATGCATTATAATTTAATGAAAAATTTCTCTACTTACTTTATATTATTTTATATCATTGTCAATAAAATCATCAATTTATGACAATAATAAATGAAAAAGCAAATTCAAGGGATACAAAAAAGCAGAGAGATTAGTAAATATATTTTTAAATATAATACCGTATTTATTCAAATCTAAGAAGCACCCCAAATTCTCAACAAGATTTTATGAAAAATGAAAAAAGTTCAAGATGGTTTATCGATACCCAATTTTATGAAACTAAAATAAATTTAAAAATATAACTAATAAGAAGTGAATAATTAGTTAATTTATCATTATTATAAACTTTTAAATACATACAAGAACTTGTAATTGCTCTAAATACCTAACCCAACAATTTTTTCCCTATTCTAAGCCCCACCCGATTTTCAGTAGTATTAACACAGGAAAAAAAGTACGGCTTAGATTAGAGTAAATATGGCATTAAACCAGGGGTGGCCAACCTTTTTAGGAAGAGTGCCACTTTCAACTTTTCGAACAGATGAAAAGGGAAAAATTTTTGCTTATTATGTAACTTTTACGCAAAGAACACATTTTTAAAGCACAAGTCTAAGTAGAGGAAATAATAAATGAGACCAAAGCACAAACTTAAATTTTATTGTTAATTTGCTCAGTTAATTTTCAATGATATTTTAATTTTGTTAAGTTCATAAAGAAAACATTTGTTCAGAAACGTATGTTGATTCAAATCTACAGCACTATCTGACAGCCAAATCGTGTAAATTTGAAAAATTGCTTGTTAGTACAAATTTCCGAAATTCAATAGAATTCCCCACATTTGCTTTTGAGTGTAGTATGATACTGTATACAATAATTTCGAGTTTTATTTCAAGTGGGTAACAATAGGAAATATGTGTTGATTTCCCCCTGAAAATCAAGACAAAAAAAAAGCAAAAGTTTGTCCTCAGAAGAAAGTATTTGACCAACCAGGTTAGAAAAAATACAATCTTTTCTCTGTAATCTTAAATTTAAATTATTTTAATGTCTCTTAATATCGGTAAGAAAAGCTACATAACATAGTCATTCTAGAATACCAAGTACACATTAGGTAGTCCAGTGTTTTCTTCCAGATATATTTTAAAATACACATCAAATTCCAAAATTTTGCGAGGGAAAAAAGCTTTGGAATGCCAACTTGCACAACAATTTAATAATTGTTGTGCATTAATAGGTAAATTTCTACTGAATCTCAATTAAGTTTATTAAAATAAATTTTAAGATTATTTTTGTCTGAGATTTTTTCAATAAAGATGAAAGAAAATAATTGTTTTCAATTATCTTTTCAAATTTTTAAAAGACTTCATGAAGTCTTCGCGTGCCACTTTTACAACTCCTCCGTGCCACATTGTGGCACACGTGCCGCGGGTTGGCCACCCCTGCATTAAACGATAAATTAAAAATGATTATTTTAAATAATTGTGAAATAAAACGGTTTTATTCAACATTGTCATTATAAAAGTACCCTTTATAATATAACTGCACAGAAAAGTTTCACACACAAATTTTATTCTTCCTATTATGTTCATGAAGTTAACTTTAGAGAAACAAAAATAATTTCATTTATTTAAAAAAAAGATGAAAAAATACTTTATTTCACTATTTATAAAAATATACTAAAAAATTACAGAAATATCAATTCATTAAAATGTAATATTTACATGAAATTAGTTTATTATAAAACTTAGAGAAAACTAAATTTGAATATATATACTTTTATTCAAATGTATATGTCTTTTGCTCAGTTTTAAAATTTAATAAATCCAAAAAGCTTCAGTTTTTAAACACTAACAC
Source organism: Trichonephila clavata (assembly GCA_019973975.1). NCBI lineage: Eukaryota > Metazoa > Arthropoda > Arachnida > Araneae > Nephilidae > Trichonephila > Trichonephila clavata. Next base: position 27,135 of record BMAO01018816.1, on the reverse strand, counting down.
ATTTTGCATCAGGAAGATTAATTTTTTGAACTTTGGTCATAAATTAAATTTGGGATCTGATATACTTCAGAATGGAATTACAAATTTATTACACAGAATTAATAAAAAATATTTTAAGCCTGTATAATAATAAAAATATGAAAAGACTTTGATCAAAGCAATTATAAGCTACTCATTTATAACTTCAATAAAAATATAGAAACCTTTAAAAGCATTTTGTAGCAATAAATGAAAAATTAAAAAGCCACTTAAAATGCAAAACATTCTTACCATCACGGTATTCATCGCGAACAAAAATGTAGTGATACTCCAATCCGGAACCTTTTCTAGGATCTTCATTGCCTTCCAGTTTAGCAATAAGAGATGTCTTTCCAGATTCATTGTCACCTGTCAAAAGAATGATCAAACTGTTATTGTAAACATATATATAATGTGATTGACAGATTTTTATTAAAGACCCACACAGAAGATACACAAGGGCTATTGGTGACAGAATACACGATTTGGAGAAACCGAGAAGTGAAAAGGACAACACCCAAGTTTGCACTTAGTTTTCCATACTAAACCAACGTGTGAACTTTGAGCTTGGACAGATTTAACGTGTATCATTATCTTTAGTGGTACTGCAGTTTGAACACAAGACTTGATAGAAACAACGTCAGCAACAAGTTGGATACCATGACCACTTAGCTACAGCAGCCCCATTTGTAGATATATAAATAGCATAACAATTTCAAAACAAACAAGCATTAGATATGAAACACAGTAATAATAAATAAAAATGCACAATACTTCTTCAGTGGCTTTGAAACTCATTAATTTTGCTGATTTTTATTACTATTATATAATCTGTAAAATGTACATGCAATTAATTATTCATCAAACTACATACTGAAGTCCTTCTTTAAGAGATAAAATTATCAATGAATTGTTACCTACGCAAATTCCATAGAAAACTACATCAAACATATTATAATAAAAAAAGGTTTTTTTTCAAGCATACTGAACTGATTGTATCCAAAATTATAAATTTGGAAAAAACTAAAACAGGTAGAGGGTGGGGACACACCATACATGGGTTCATTCGGCAATGGTTAATAATGCAGTTATTATGATTGACCCACAGAAAAAGAGGTTTTGCAGTAATGGTACCAATTAATAATTGGTACCATTACTAGTAGCTGATCTCCCAACACAGAGAATACATAAGTACCCATTATTATATGTATTTGTAATAACTAAAATACTCATCCATATTTTCTGAATAAAAGATTTAAAAAAAATTCTTTCTCCTATTTCAATATCTATTAATCACAGAACCTTATTTTTCAATAAATACTTATACATCCTTTTCTTTTTTAAACTCAGAATGATTCATTAGATCAGAAAATTTGTTTAACCAAACCATATATAATTGTATATTAAATTAGCAAAGCTTTTTTGCATTGTAGTGGATCAATTAAAAACATGTTGACTAATACAACTCTTTGAAGAGCTAAATAATTATTTTGACAATAACATGAATAGATATTCTTAATTAATCTTCATCAAAATGATTTTTAAAAAGTCAAACAAACTGTTTTTATTTCAACTGATATTGATTTCAAATGATGATGGATATTTACATTACATTATTCCTACTCAAAAAAAAAAAGGAATACACCACACCTTATAATTTTTTTTAAAAAAAAGAAAAATCAGAATGCTTTATTTTTAATTTAAAAATATTTTAAATCAAAGAAAAGAAATTTAAATAACAGTGAATAAATAAGAATAGCCTTTTAAGGGATTCCTGGATAGTGAAAATACCAGCAAAACTTATTTAATAAAATTATAATATATTTTAATAAGCAGAATGATAAATATGAGAAGTACGATAAAATACGAGAATTAACATGAGAAAAATACACACTCTTCTATTGTTTATTGTAAAAGAGTATTTTAAATAGAACTTCATTCAATAATGCTCAAAAATTTTCACTACACTAAGAAAAAGAAAAATCACTTACCTAAAACAAGCAATGTTTTACAAGAAGGAAGCTTATTCGAGCTACTTTCTTGTACTTCTTGCAAAATTTCTAACCTGAAACAAAAAATAATAATTGATAAATGCTGAACTTTTATATCGTCATGTTAACAAATTCCTGGTTTACAAGTAGTAATTTTTAAAAAAAAATTAAATTGAAGAAATTTAGCTTAAATTTGTGTAATATTTGAATGAGTGAGATAGAAGGGCTATTGATGACATCTAATAGTTTTGAGTAACAATCTAATGATGTGCAAAATATATGAAGTGGTATTTAGTATTATATCCTGTGATGACAAAAGATTTAGGGTACTAAATTCATCACAGAAAAATTGGTGTCATGCGAATTGTGTCTTGATACCAAAACAACAAAGATTCTAATATATTTTATATGAAGAAAAAAAAAAAGAAAAATCAGCCAGATTTTGGTGGAAAATGGAGTAATTCACAAGGCACCAATTTGGCTGCAGTGATGCAATTCCATTTAATCTGCAACAGCTACCATAATGTTTTATGACAGGGTTTCTGATGGAATAAAGTTCAAACTTGCTGGACACAAAGCTCAACTTAATTTTTGGCCCAGAGCATTACAAGATATACAAATAATGCATGTCATTCTAGCAAACCAAATATTCAATATTCCTCAAAATAAAATCTTTAGCCCCACATCACAGTATACTTGTTTTATTCTTTCATTCAATTTCACACTGAAATAATTATATTTCATAGCTCTGACATAACTGAGGATTATTCCTATTCATTTCTCTAAAAAAAACAACTTATGGTAAAGGCCTAGTTCAGTGCTCATCTTTGGCAATGAAGTAAAAAAAAATGATTACTTGCGTATTAGCATCACTGCGGCACCCATCCAGTATAGTGGTTAGCAACACTTACTGCTGTGTTGTCAGATCTGATTTCGAATCTTGGAGAAGGTATGGATGTTTGGAAATGTATACTGTCTTTGCAGCATTGGGGTACTCTAATCTTGGAGAAGGTATGGATGTTTGGAAATGTATAGTGTCTTTGAAGCATGGGGGTACTCTAATAGCCATTGAGCTGCAAGTCCTCTTGTGAGGTTGGTGGAAGAGGAAGAGAGGTGGGAGGCCCCTAACCACCACTAGGGTGTTCTCCCTTAAAGCTGGGGTGGAACTGAGCCAAAACATACTGTCACCTGCATGGTGATCAAAGCTTGGCTAACAACAGGCGTACATTCAGTTCTTTGCCCAGATAAATTTTGTGAGCCTTAATTTGACATCGTCACATAGGTGGCATTAGTAACAACAGCATCATCGCAGAAAAATATTTACCATTTTCTAACAAAATCTAACGTTTTTTTAAAGGAAACACATAAGAATATTTTTATTGCAGTACTCTTTTGCTGTTATAATATCATGGCACAATTCACGTGGTGCAAACTTGGTTGCAATGATGCTAATACATAAGTACCAAAAAATTAAATCCCAGCTCATTTTTCTGAGCTCGGTTTTTAGCTAATATGATACAAATAACTAATCAAGTTGACAACAAATAAAGGTGCACATTAAAATAGGATTCCACTTCATTTAATTAGCTAACGTAAACATTATCAATTTAAAAAATAAATTACAATATTATTTCAAAATTATGAGGTTTTAAAGATATTTATATGAGCAAACATGTTCAAAAATTGAACTTTGCTTGTTTTCGAAAAGATTTTTAAAGGTAGGTTATAATTAAGAGCTGCAATTTAAGAATAATAATTCAGTATAAGGAAAAAAAAAAATTAGATTAATCCTTCATAACTCAATATATTTTCAGTTAACATTTTACTTAAAAAAATTTTAAAGTTCGATGGCATATACTACATCATATAAATATGATCGATTAAGTATGGTTTGTTTATTTGTACATTACAATAATAAAAAAACCCAGAACAAAATGACATTTTCAAATTTTTGTGAAATAATTAGAACTGAAAAAAGATTTTAAAAATTTTTCAAAACAAATCATATATGACAAAAACGTATTATCCTATAAGTATTAAAAAAAAAAAAGAGTATAAATACAACAATCATATAATCGCACACCCATTTTGACATACACAACATGTTTAAAAAATATTCTGTTCAAAAATCAACAAAAAATAATCAATTCCAATTATCCTGATTTAGAAAGTCAACAAAATACGTACCACAAATTAGCATTATCAACATCTTCAAATTTCTCATCAAGTTTTACGTCGGCATTAGTTTTAACACCCAAAAGCGCCATAACTTGTTAAAACTATATGGCTTATGGAAATGTATTTTCGTGAACTCAAAACACAGAAATTATCATAAACAATGCTTCATTGCAAGAAAAAAATATTGCTGATAGTTAAATGAATTAAATATTTTAGATTGCTTTCCATTTAAACTCTATTTAGATTTTTTGTGTTGTTTAGTGTTAGTCATACACATTACTGCAGTTACAGTGCTTTTCAAACATTTTAACTGAGAACAAAAAAAATGTGGCGTTTCAATAGTTGAAAAGCAAATTAATCAACTCACATGTTCAAAGTGAAATCGTAGAAATAAGAGCAATCTAATAATTGAAAGAATTAAATAAATTATTTAAATATGATTGGTATAAATTACAACAAATGTAACACTAAGCACATTGTCTAAAGGTTCATTGAAATCAAAACGAAAACCATTAAGCAGAAAAAAAGCAAAAGATAAATTCTTCCGTCATATATTCCCAACAAATATGAGAAATGCGCTTCCTGGATTTGTTAAAAATATTTAGTGATGAATCTGATGTACAGCAAATTGATCCATTTTGAAAGCAAAAGGAGACAAGCTGTTAAAAGTTTTCGAAAATATTTTGCCTTCCAACTACTTTCAACTTGCTGAATAACCCCCAAAATGAGTTACAAACCAATCACTGGGGAATTTTTCAAGCTCCATAAAACAGAACCAATTTTTAACTGGGAAGCAGACCTTGGAAAAAATATAATTTTTGTCGTTCTTAAGTCAAATTTATTCTTGTTTTTGATTAAATCAGGTTTTAAAGTGGTCGTGATCTTTGCACATTACAGTTGTTTGGTTTCGTCCAACACGACTAACGGTTTCCCTGAAAGATAATTCACAATCTCGGTAGGCCACTATCCTTCCTCTGTCAAACTCGGATACTTGATCAAAAGCTGATCGCTTTTTTCTACGAGACATAACTGATCGTTTTTTGAAAATTCCACAAGAAAAACACAATTGTCGAATTTGAAATCGTCGAAGTCTCCAAGCCTTAAATAGCGCTTTGAGGTGGCACCACAGGCGTGCGTGATGTGTGTCTGCGCTGAAATTCTAATCATTTACATATCTCACCTCCGCTAATACATGTTGTAAATTTCATGTTATTTGCCTGCTTCCTTCAGGGTGTTGTATTTACGGTGGCCAGCAGTGTATATACATATTTATATCAATTGTAACTATTTAATAAAAAGCAAATAAAATAAATTTTTTGTTTGTTGATCTTAGTAGGAATTGACTTAAAATTTTTTAAAATTACTTGTTCCTTTTCAACTGTCTTAAAATTTTTAATATGTTTAAAAAAAAAAAAAAAAGTACTGTCAACTTTATTTAAAGTATTATCACAAATTAATGAAAAATAATGATGTTTATGTCTAAAAATAACTATTATTCAGAAAAATACAAATACTTATAGTTTAATCAAAATTTAAAACAGTAAATGATTGTATAATTATACAGTTTGTTCATGAATTTTTATTTAAACAGAAAATAATGTTACCTTAATTTAGAACTATTTATGTGAATGAACAAATGAAACTCTAGTTATAAATAAACACGCGAAAAAAATAAGAAACAAACACCAAACAAGAACAGACAAAAATGAATATTGTTTCTTATTTAAGATATATATATTAGGAAAAAGTTTAAGATATGATACAAATAATAAGTATAAATGGTGAAAGGACAAGGTATTAACCGCCTGTGTAAAGGGAAATTATTTGTTAACTAATGCATTAAACGTGTTGATATTGATAGAGTTCCGACTTGGTGAAGGAAATTTTTTGAAATTATGTGTTAAATATATGCCAATAGTTAATTGAAGTTAAAAATACACAATAAATTATTATTTTAGAAGTCTTTTAAATTTTTTTTATCACAGCTAACAAACAATGGACAAGCAGAATTTTTTTTTTTTTTAGGAACAGTTGGATTCAAATTTTTATATCACTTAAAAAAAATTCTTTCGTAAACATTTTTACCATGAAAAATCTTTCTAATTTAAGTGATATTATTTTTAAATGTTACATTCCTCTCAGATTTTGAATCTTATCGATTTGCTTTTTAATTTGATTAATTTTTACGCTCTAATCTTCAAAAAGTTAGTCAGCCAGTCTTATTGGCAAGAAATCGTTCTCATTTCATTCTAAAATTATCAGTGGAGACGAAGAGAAAAAAAAAAAAACGTTGCACAATTTCGTACGTTATAATTCAAAAGTAACTGATTATTTTTTATTAACATTCGCTCTTGCAATACTGATGGGAACGAAAATCAAGCAGTTTTAAATATTCTAAAAATGTTTTGATAAAGAAGAAGCAAAACTTCTGAAACACTTCCTGAAAAATTTGTAGATAAATTTTATTTTCAAAGAGGGGAATTTTGATCCGCAATACCTGTTTAAATGAATACCGAATAAGCAGAAAAGAAAACTTACATGTTTTTTGAGTGCCCTTGATTCAGATCGGAGAACTGAATAGAATCAAATCTATATGATTAGTATGGTTAGAAAAATAAAGGAGGAAAATGCTTGTTGCTGATACATAGATGAAACCTGGATATTGCGGAAATATCTTAGACTTCAGCCTACTTTGTAATAGATAAGGATAGTTCCCAAGAGAGAAAGAGAATGAAGGAAAACAAAATGTACATTTACTTATTAATCAAAATTTTTTGCAAATTTTAGATAAGAAGAGCTGAATTTTTCCCTCTTGTCTTTTGGAATGACTGAAATTATACATAATATGAAAGATAGGACATCCAATAACATAAAATTTAGGAATTAATCCTGATAAACAATTTCTTTTAAAAATTGTAACAAAATTAAAATAGTGACTCATTCTTATTTACATTTTGAAAAAGTATTTTAAAGGTTCTTTATATATATATGTAATGACTTCTTCTAACTCTCTTTAACTGTACCCCGTTAAATCATTTCCTAGTTCTTTCGCATCTTAATCTAATTGCTCGCGCGCCTAATCTTAATCTTAATCTAATTGCTCGCGCACATTTACATCCAATCACGACTCCTGTTACAAAAGAGTCGTACGATCTTCACCGCCAGTCTAAAAACTCGGATCACACGGTTACGCCGCCCTTTTCGCTCTTGTCTCTTGTCATCATGTAGTCTGCTGCAGTTAGTGTTTGTGTATTGTTGTGTGTGTGTCGTCCTTGTCTTGCTTAAATGTTTTCAAGATGTATAATAAACAGATTTATATAACCTCAAGAATGTTTCTTCAATATCAGTTTAAAGAATCTATTCCAACGAATATCGTCGTATTACATATATAATCCCTATGTATATTCACAAAAATACTCATTAAAATTTAATCACAAACTTAAATTCTAGCAATTAAAGAATCTTAAGAAAGCGATTTATTTCCCATCTATAGAGAATTGAAGAAACTCCAGTAATCCAAAACAAGATTGCTAAGAAGACAAACTAATATCAGAAAATATATTGATTATCTTTGTTGATTATTAGGAAAGATTGTTCAGAAAAACATTGTTATATTCCTCAAGTATTAGAAATAATTCGAAAATATTCATAAAAAATAAATAAAAAATAACGAAAAACTCTCTACATCTACTCACCAATACAATTTCAATGATTAATTTTGTTGCCAATACTAGTAATATCTTTAGTCAATTAGTATCACTTAGCCTAAAAGATGATGCTTCAAAATACATCAAGTAACTATAAATTTTGATATTCTTGATGGTTTGGGGAAGTATTTAATTATACGATAGTGAATTGCTAGAGAAGAGCCTGCTTTGTAGATCCCAAGCGACCTCTCAAATAATTCATGAATTTGGTGTGTTAGCTCCTGTTCTTAGCCGAAGAAGTTTAAAACAGACAGAGAGCTTTAAATTTCAAAGATATCATTTAGCCTTGAGTTGCGTACTATCAATTTCTTAGTTGAAAAAATAAACTATACCAACATGTTTTTTCAATATTTACTCGGAGAATGAATTTCAGAGGCATAGAGTCCACAGGGTATTGGAGCTTTTCTTTGCCAGTGGCTAGATTTTGTTACTAAATCTTCTGATGAGTAAATATATCCTTTGCAGAGCGAACAAATACTATAAATGCTAATTCCAAAAAGGAGAGCTACTTTTTATGAATGGTTTTGTCCTTAAATGAGGACCGAGATATAAGCGTTAAATGGAGATTTTGCTATCACTCACACACATAACCCAAACAATCTTTCTTAAGACTGCTGCAGATTTCAAAGTCCTCCATATCTGTCATAAGTAAATGATTATTTACAAATTATGAAGCCAATCTCAGCCTTAAAGTTATGATGGTAATCAGAATAGCCTGTTGTGTAAGTTCAATGAATTGCAGATTTAAGAATTCCTATCAGGCAAATTCTGATAAGATAAAGCAGTTCATGGGAATGTCTCTCACACTTAAGTCTCTGTTTGGGAAGGAGGGAATTGAGAAAGTGACCAAACACACACACACACACACACACAAGATTGTAAATTACCTACAAAATATACATAAAAAATAAAACACTGCTGGGCGCACAAAATGAAACACCAAGAAGGATCAGAGATATCACAGTGAAATTTATTTGACAGAAAACAAAGATCAAACGATTAAAATTACAGCCTCTTGTGACGTGTGGGTGATGACGAAATCAGTAGTTAAATGGAGCCGCCATTGTTGACTATAATCACTGCCACACGCCTCGACATAAAATCAAAGAAACTTTGGATGTATCCTTGGGGTACAAAAGTACATGCGGCTTCCACATGTTAACAAAATTTGATGTGGTGTACCAACGGGTGGTGCATCACTGGTCAGTCGTTGTGCAATCATGGACCACACGTTTTCGATTGGTGATAGATCGGGAGAACAAGCAGGTCAATCTGATGGGTAAAGAACTCTTCAACATTGCGTGCCACGTGTGGTCACGCATTTTCCTGTTGGAATATAGCTGATAGCAAGCGCTGAATGTGTGGGAGGACCACGAACTACAACATTCCAGCGATGTAGCACTAGCTGTTCAGTATACTGGCAATGCGTAATTAAGGGTGCGGCGTAACGTACAACCCCGCATCGTGGGAGCCCAGAATTAGAGGGGTCCAAAGCCTGACTGCCACCAAGTTCCTACTCTTTGTAAAATTCTAAATTCTACTTGGGGCCCCAAAACCTGACTTTGCATTGGTGGGGCAATTATTCTCCATTACGTCACTGACCAAAGGGTTGTGGCAGTGAAATAGAATACCAATCCAAACCATGTTACTAGGTGTAGGACCAGTGTGGCGATGCATAACGCAACAGTTCAGCAGCATCTCTCCACGGTGTCTCTAAACTCGGATCCGACCATCGTAATGTTGCAGGCAGAAGCGGAATTCGTCAGTAAACCCACATTATACAAGCACTCTGAAAATGGTCCTGGAATAATGATGTTGTAATAATAATATTAATGATGATAAGAGACTGATTTCTTTATTACAATATTTATCAAGTTTTAAAAATTATAAAATACACCCAAAAATATTTTAGAGAAATATTTGATATTTGGATTGTTTGATGATGGTTGTAAATTAAAATGATGCGCATAATAAGTAAGAAAAAAAAAAAACGTTACAAGTGTGTCGAATTTTTTGTGTGTTTTTTTCGTAAAAATAAATTTTGATAAATATGTGTTTTCCTTTGTATCATGCTTTTGAACAAGTTTTTTTTTTGCTCTGTTAAGGAAACAAATCAACAACTAGTAATGTTGACTGTCCACATTAAACTAAAGTATTCAATGAAATCTTAGTCAAAACATCCGGTTTCAATTTAAAGCGGTTTATTTTTTAAAGAAATGATTTGCGAAACATTGGTTATGGAGTTTTCCAATGGAGAAAATGATTTTTCTTGCTGAGAAGTGATTATTCACCTTAGTGTTTTGTGGCGCCATCTCTTAGATTAAATAGTCATTAAAAATACCCTTGCATCTACAAAAAGAATAATAATATTACAATGGTTATTTTGACATGTAATTGTTTCTCTTCAAGAAATACACATTGCATGAATCTACGTTTTTAAATTTTTTCGAAACTCTTCTCTTTTATAATGAAAAACCAACAATGCTTCTCCAAGGATTGTCAAAAGAATAAAACTTTTGAGATTTCAGTATTCATTGAATTACTCGTTAATCAATAAATATCGAATCCTTAAAATTCAATCAATATACAACTGGAAAGACTTCTCAAAGTATAAGAGTTTTGCAGTACTTGTTGTAGAATTTTGAAACTTGCAAACAATATACTATACCATGGAGAAGAATATTTTAACCATTTATATATATTTCGAATTGTAAATTATTTAGTTCTATTTAAATTCCTTCTCATTATTTTAAAGTAATTTTAATTGACTATTTAAATTATGTTGTAGCTATGGAAAAAGTTCAGGTTGAAAATTCTCTTCTATATTATTATCGTCTGCTTTAATTCAATAATTCATGCAACTCTAATTTATCTGATTTCTTTATTATTTGTTGATATATAATCGTTTGCTGTTAAAGTTGTTACACTTGAGTTCGTATCTTTTGTAATTATTCTAAATATGTTTCTACAGTTTCATAAAAGAATGGGAATACATAACCGAGTGGTTTAACTTAATGTGTAATTAATTTGTGCTTATTTTGAGATATTATCATTCATCTCTGGTGAGCTTTTTAATCAATTCAGTGATTATAAGAATGAAAAGTGTTCGTGGAATAAACTTTGGTTTTGGTATTCACATTTTCTTTGCAAATATCCAGTGCCGTACACAGGGTTCTTTCTTATACATCTACACATTTTTAATTGTTGCCATAGAGATCACTTCTCGGTTCTTTTGGATACGAGTTTTTTAAAATGTCATTCCTCTTCCCATAAGAGAGGTATGACACTACTGCAAATATGTGATACAGATAAGAAACGTCAGTGGTGTAACGTACACCCTCGGATTGCAAGGGGGAGCACAGGATTCTAGGAGGCCCAAAGCCTGAATGATGCCTAGTCCCCTTTAAAAAATATTAAAGACAAAGCCGACTTTGAAGGGGACCACAATATTCTTCTTTACGCCACTGAGAAAAATAAATGGTCTTTTTAATAGCAATAAGTACTGAAAATAGAAACCTTGTAAAATGGAAATTTTCAAAAATGCTTTTAATTTCACGGAAAGGGGAATTGCTTAATAATTATGGTAGTTATCAGTAGCTCACACAAAATTTTTTCAAGGACGGGGGCATGTTCGAACGTTCCTCAACTCGTATTATACCTCAAGACAACACCAATTGATTTTTCTCATTTTGTCGATTTTGTAAACAAAAACAGTAAAAAATAAATTATTGAATTAATAATTTGCATTAATTAATAAAATAAATTGTTTATTACTGGTACTTAATTAAATTTTATGTTATATATATATATAGGATTATCATCAATCGAAAAAACTCAAGGGGAAGCTATTTACTACCCAGAACTAATAAGTGATGATAGTTCTCAAAAATATAAGGAAAAAATTCTCTTAAAATCTTTCAAAATCAAAACAAATGAAAATTTACTTGATATTAATCTATCTAATTTGTAACACTTTTTTTTCATTCATTCTTCAGTACTTTTTTTATAATAATATATTCTTTTATTGTACTCTCGTAACAAGACGCAGATAGTTTTCAAAAACTCAAGGCATCTGTCATTTGGCCCATGAGTCCCATTATTAAATAAAATATAATTCTCTCATTAAATAAAATATAATTCGAATACCCGTAATGCAAAAGATTTTCGTTTGACATAATGGAAGTTTTTGCATTGATGTAATATTAAATAAGAAGCAACACAAAATTTTAAACAATTAATAGTATTTTATTCTTTTAAAAACCCGTATATTTCAAGAGTACACAGAGAGGGAATAAAATCAGTAGAAGCCTCAGACGCGCGTACACATGCTCAATAAATGAATAATCATATTTCCTTAATCAATTGCCTTAAATCTAAGAAAAGCAAAGTAATAAATAAGAACAGAATCAGGCACACATTATTCGTCAAAAAGTGTAATAGCAAACACTTAGCCTTAGGAATTAAGATAATTGGAAAAACATAATTTTAAAGCCATCCAACCTTTCCCTATATTTGCCTATACTATTGGGTGGCACGAAAAAAAAAGTAGAATAAGAGAATATAATATAATCACCCCCCCCCCCTCTTTTGAAAAAAAATCTCTTTATTGCAAACAAAGTATTGATTGTAATCTATAGTTAAAAGTTTAGAAATACTTTTTATTTTACTGGTATTATTCTAAAAATAAATTGTGTATTAATTTCCTTGCTTCACTGACTCGGCTGATTTGACATCTGTTTGAAAATCAGAATTTTTGAAATAATTTTGTTTTTCCCAGCATACCTCAGCATAAAAAATATTTTTAACTATACTTTGCGGAAGAATTTTGAAGTATAAGCGTTATTAATAATGAAAGAGTTTAGAAATCTTATTTTACACTAAGAGCATTACACAAAAATTAAAATGCGTATATTAACTTCCTTGTTTGTCTAGCATCACTGGTTTGAAAGCCAGAAATTGAAATTGTACATTTTTTTAAGCATACGTATTGAGATTTGCTCTTTATAGAATAATATCCATTTTTGAATATACTATTATTTAACTGGAATTTTTAGAATAATGCATTGTAAGAATTATATTTAACCGAAATTGATTTGAAAGAGGACTTAGTTCTGATTATCATGTCACAAGGAAACTGCTTCACGTTTTTTTGTTTCGTTTTTGTTTTGTTATGTGATAGGTTTATGAGTAATTCCAGTTTTTTTTTTAAATGCAAATGACACAGGTCTCAATCTGACCACATTTGGCTTTTGCTTAAACTGTGTCATACAGAGATGTAACCGATATATTATTTTGGAAATGTCCAGTTTTAATTTATAATATTCATTAACATGACAATAATAATTATTTTTATAAAACAGAATATCTTTAATTAAGACTGGGGAGCTTACACTCGTCCGCCTAACGGCAGACCAACCTCGAGTGTACAAATTATACATCTATTTAAACTCATTGCTCAAATTTTAAAACTGTAATTTACATGTATTATATTCAGTCGATTCTCGATAATTCAATCCTTCGATAATAGGAACCTCTCGATAATTCGAAGTATATGCTCAGTCCCTAAAAAAACTCTTGATATTTCGAACTAAATCAATACGTTTTGGTACATTCAATATTTCGAAGTAAAATCTGTGACTGCCCAGACTACAACATGCTATATAGTTCGAAGTTATCTTATAAAACTCTCGACAATTCGAACACTCACTATCATGTGCAGTCCTGTAATAAACAGGTTGGAGCTTACAAGTTTTGCGTTGTGTTGTCTCTGTGTGTCTTCTCCGTAACGCAGCCCTTTGATGACCATCTGTTTGTTATCCCTTCTTAGTGTTTTCTAGCTCCTCAGGCGAAAAGACACACTTTTATTGTTTTCATTCCTTTAAGTAGACAGACCAACCGCCCCTGTTGTCAAACGTCCATATCTTTCGTTTAACACGTGGCCTTGCTACACATGTGTTCAGAAAGTCTGGTTCGCTATTGAGAAAATGAGATGGGTAGGATTGTGTGTATGAATGTATTCTTTTAATACAGGACTTTTAACTTCTGTAAAATATTTATACTGTGTTTTATGCACTTTTGAAAAAATACTTTAAAATAATTTTATACGTATGTAAAGTTGTTGTTTTATTTCATAGTTTCAAATTTAAATGTGTTAGAAAAAAATTTCTTTTCGTGTATTTTGGGAATTTTTTTCTACTCTCTTGATAATTCTAAGCTGTTCGAATTATCAAGAGTCGACTGTAGTTCTATTTTTATTTCAATATATTGCAAGTGGGAAAAGAATAAATGTCTTGTCTTCATCTCCGCATTTTAATTTGAACTTCAATTTAATACCTCTTCAAAAACAATGTTCCTAATCACTTTTTTCCATTAAATCTCACTGAATTTCGTCGCTTCTGCACCTTGATAGAGCTACGTAGTCTATAAGTAAAAACTGTTTCCCTCGATGTTGCACATAAACCGATTTTTTCAAAAATCCTGTGATTTATTAATAATTATAAGTGCCGGTCTTACAGAGAATTGAGTACGTTTTAGAGTACGATTGGCGTGAAGTCCACTCGAGCGTCTAGCGGGATCCTTGGTATACATAAAATTTGGCATCTTGGCGACCTTTTTCGACGACGTTAAGACATATGGATGCTTCTGGAAATTAATGAAGAAATCTGAAACATCGCAATCTATGACGTAAGCGAATTTTTCGAGAAAGCGCTGGAAGGTATGCCCCCCCCCCCAGGCAAATCGTTCTTGGTACTCCTTTTCAGTTAAATTCCACTTTTTATGACCCTTTTTGACAAACTATACCTTATGTATAAATAAATTTATTACAGCATCATGAAAAACTTGTATATATATATATAGAGAGAGAGAGAGAGAGAGATCATTCCTATGGTTTAAGTACTATATTATTTATTTATGATATTTTCAATAAATATCTGAAGTTGCTTAAAATTTAGATATATTTTTTTTTCTATTACAAAAGATTCGTGTAAGAAATGAAAGTAATTTGAAATTAATTTTAAGCTCTTTTGAGGAAAAAACGCACATGTACTACTTAGAGAGTTAATCGACTGGTATTTAATGAAATTAAATCATCATCTGGTTATATTGCATCAAATCCGCGTGGCAGTTTTTTCAGTATTTAAAATAAAGTCAATTCGGAATGGCTTATATAAATTGGCTTGTAGTTTTGTCCATAGATAACACCACTCTTTTTGAATTAAAAATGAAAATTAAAGCGAGTAAAACTGCTTTTTCATGAAAAAAACGCATAGTAAAAATTTTGGTGGGTGGGTGGGGGACTACTGTACTACTTATCCTGGCTATTTCCGAAGCGTTATGCCACAATTTTAAAATGAAATACATTTTACTTTAAAAAATATTATTGAAATGAAAACGTGCTACAATTTGAATAAAGTTCGTTCATATTTTTTAATCTTATTTTTAAGAAAGAGTAGAATTTATATGAAAAAGTGAATATATAGATATTAATTAAAATTATATGAAATCTATATTTGAACTTTATTGAACCGCAAATTACGAATTCACTTTCCCTTGAAGTGTCAGAAAGGTTCATCTCCCCCTTTCAGTCTAAAAATAGAACGGAAGGAAAAAAAAAACCCAGTTGATTGGGGGGGGGGGGGGTTCGAGTGGAAGAAATCTCTAAAAAGAAAATCTTAGTTGTTACTGCCGCTTACGTCATTACTTGGGGTAACCAAAAGTAATTAATAGAATCTCGGGTAAATTAATATATTTAATGACATAAGATAGCACAGTTACAAAGAACAGACACTTAGACAATTACAAGACAAACATTCAGAGAAAATAAGTGAAAATAAGTAAAGTTTACATAGTCCAGGATTGGACATCGAAATAGGGAACGCACGCTTGCCAGATCCAAACTCTCTCTGACGATACTACAGTGTTTCGTACAGTCACACTTCCGGTCTAAGCCCATATTGTAATGGCGGCACCTACATTTCGGTCTTGGAACTATACCGTGTGTTACCCTCTGGTTCCGTTGACGTCTCGGCTCGGAAACAGGAGGTACTCTTTTGGGGGGGGGGGGGCGTCCTCTTTTCCTTAGATGAGTTTCTTCTAAGACCAGGGTGGTCCATACACTTTTCCTATGACAGGAATCTTTGATTGCCAGGGTGGCACTTCTTCCGAGACCAGGGTGGTCTATATACTTTTCCTACGATAGGAAATTTTTGATTGCCAGGGCGGCACTTCTTCTGAGACCAGGGTGGTCTATACTTTTCTATAACAGGAGTCTTTGATTGCCGGGGCGGCACTTCTTTCATGACCAGGGTGGTCTATACTTTTTCTATGGGAGTCGTTGCTATTGGATGGGGGCCCTCCCCCTGGTTGGAAACATGATTCAAATTTTTCCGCATTGAATTAATTACAAATTTAAACTTTGATTTTTAAATTTTATATATAAACAGACCAAAATTAAATTTGACAAAATATTACTAACAGAATAATAGTACAGTATTATGCCACAAAAAAAAATAATATCTTTCTTTCTTACAATATACAATTCAAAAAATTTCATGAATCACAAAAAGGAAAAATAAAAATATTTTCGTTTTTTTATCATTTTTAATACATAATCAAAGTAAAAAAACTTTTTCAAAGTTTTAGCCAAGAAAAAAAATACATATATCATAAAAATGACCAGAAAACACTTTGGAAATATTATAGTTAAACAATACTGATGTATCTGAAAATTTCTTTACATATAAAAAAAATACTCTATACTATAATGCACACTTGATGAATGACAATAAAATTCTCTAATTTCAAATGTGATAATTAATTTACAAATCAATATTAATGAGATTAAAATAAAACAAATTCTTCAATATTAACTATCTTCTACTTTAGTACATCAAAACCAAAATAATAATATTTATATAATATTCATTATTAATCAAAAGAAGTATCAGCAGTTAACATGAAATGGATTAATAAAAACAATTCAAATACGTTTAAATAGAAATACCATTCATAATTTAATTCATTCACTCTGAAGTTATCAATAGTACAAACTTGTTTACACTTAGTAGAAGTACTTGAAAATATTTTCCAAAAATTTAAAAAAAAACAGAAATGTAAATACTTTATCAATAACATACAAGGTTTCAAATGTTATATAGTAATACTTCGTAATCAATCATATACTTTCAAAAGAATTATTTTTATGTTAGGCATAAAAAGAACAGAAAAAAAAATTATTATAAGAATTGCAATAATTTCTTGATAACAAAACCATATACGTGTTATTAGCATAAAATTCTTAATTAGGAAGAAAATATGCACTCATAAATAATTAACCTTCAAATAGCTTTAATCAGATCAACCGATAGAATGAAAATTTCGTTTTCAAAAGATTAGGAAAACTGACAAATGACTATCAACTTTAAATTCAATTATGTTGTTTTCCTGTAACACACAATATATACTACGAATAATAATAATCTTATACACACACACAATAACAGAGCATGATTATTTAGAATAAACAACACTTATCTGTTAACAGGTTTTCTGGATGAAAATATTCATTCGCAGGGTGCGAATCCTCTTATTGTCGGGATGACAAACACTTCCACCCCTAAGGCTGTGGGGGGAAAAAGCGAGAGAGAGCTGGGGTCGGGCCGACGTTTGGGCGCCAATTGTAACTGCCGCTTACGTCATTACTTGGGGTAACCAAAAGTAATTAATAGAATCTCGGGGTAAATTAATATATTTAATGACATAAGATAGCACAGTTACAAAGAACAGACACTTAGACAATTACAAGACAAACATTTAGAGAAAATAAGTAAAGTTTACATAGTCCAGGATTGGACATCGAAATAGGGAACGCACGCTTGTCCAGATCCAAACTCTCTCTGACCATACTACAGTGTTTCGTACAGTCACACTTCCGGTCTAAGCCCATATTGTAATGGCGGCACCTACATTTCGGTCTTGGAACTATACCGTGTGTTACATAGTGATATAAATATAGAAATCACTCGAGAGTGCAGATGTCGAGAGGGAAAGGGGAAACTTCGCTGAGCAAAAAAGGGGAAAAGTTATGCACAAGAAAAAGCATTTGCAACATCGGACTATGCAGCTAGTACTAATATAAAAACCAGCAATCCATATGCGTGTTCTTAAAAAACGGAGGTTTCATGCTGTTTCTCACAGTTCCACTCCCCATTTATTCTTCAAGATAAAATGAATGTAAAGTGGTCGTTATTCTCAATCAGCATTTTGGTCGGAGAGCAATCAGCGACCTCGTGATCTGACAAACTTATCGAGTCCTTCCAGAAGTGTGAATGAATGAATCTATCAGAAGTGATTTTCATAACTTATTTATTTGTTTTGGTGGCTCTCTTGAATAGCAATAAATGTTATTTGAGAAATAAAATATCGCCAACCGTTGCTCAATTTTGTTCTCTGCAGTTATTCAAGAGTAAAAGTGACAAATATATACATTGCCATCTACGGACCAATTTCTTACCAGTAGAAGTCAAACAGATAGCATTATCTGTAGTTATGAATTATTTTATCTTTAATGCAACAAGAAACGTACTCCAATTCCTTCTACGCGTCAAACTATTTTGGCACAACAATCCTTGTAACTTTGAACCATTATAAACGGAACCTGAGCTCACTCTCCTAACTTCCATACTACACCGCATGAGCTCTTTAAAGTCTAATATTTAAAGGCAAACAACGATTTCTATTGTTCTGAAAGATGTGAATTTGGTGAATAAAAAATTTCAAACTTTCAATTTCAAACTGTTGGATATCAACAACAATGGTCACTAAAGTTGCCACAATGGCTAATGGTCTATCTTGGCCATCTGAATTCTATTTTATTTAAAATAAACATAAAACAAATTGTACAGTTAAAAAATTTCCTAGGAAAATAATAAATCGAAACTTCAGGGTTTAGATTCATTAGTCATAAACTTCGAAGTCTTGTCATTTTAGAGATAATATACGTATCTTTCATCGCTACCAGTTACAACTATCGAAATCATTTAACAGATATTTTAAAACAATAATATCCTAAAACTGTACATGAAACTATAATGATGATTTATGGTTTATTTTGTGCAGAAAAATTGTTTGATATCACTATCTTCAAGAAAAGAGTTTTGCACAACAAATATATCAAATAATTCAGAAATTCTCCACGGATTTGCGAAATCAATGCCAAAGCATCCTCTTGACGCCCATTCGGTATAGTGGTTAGTGACGCTGACTGCGGTGCGTAGGGACTGGGTTCAAATCCCGGAGAAAGAATGGATTTTTGTGTTGTAAGCCCCCGTGTGATACATTGTGTAATGTACGGGGTTTCTAAATGTTCTCAATGAAAAACAAAAGCACCTCTTCCCCTAAATAGCTATTTTAACAATAAAATATAGGAATAAAATATTTCTATAAAAGCATCGTTTTGTACATAAATAGATATATTACATTCCATGTAACATTAAAATGTCCGTGTGAGTATGAGTATTATAAATATGTTGTTTATATTTATATTTAATCGCTTTTATTTAAATAAGTTTTATTATTATTTGAGAAAATGTTTGGAAGGTTAAATAAAAGAATATATTATTGTTGTTACATATGGTTTTTTGGAAGGATCAATACAAACATGTAAAACAACTCAAGCATCACACAAGAACAATGATAAACAATAAAAAAAAACTTTTAAAGTAAGAACCAATACAAATCAACATGGGAACAAAAGAAAAAAGTTAAAAATTTACACATCAAGAACAGGAACATGAGACATGTCTTTACAGAGAGTTCATGAAACTTCTGACATTCCGGTATAGTTTGCTCATTTCACCACGTTTTTGAGACTCTTTGTCTAGTTCTGGTTCTATAAGAAGATGCTTCGCATTCATGATGCCCGAATTACAAATTTAGCATGTACTAGATGGAAGGATGCATATTTTATTAAGATGATATGCCATGAAATCAGGGCCTTTTTTCAATTCCTACTCAATTAGTTCACACACTTTCTATATTTATATGTTTATTTATCTTGTTCAAATTTTCAATCGCTACTAAAATGCATTTTAAAGCACTCAATTGAGCTGAAATTTTATACACACACTTATTTTGGATGACAATACAGTAATTTAATATAGTTAATAAAAATTTACCGATTAAGACTAATTATTCAAAGAATTACAAATACAGCCACGTTGGCATCATTTTTTGGCGAATTAGTGATCATTTTGGCGTTTTGTGTCAAAACTTGAATAGGTTTTACCTCACATTTTAAAGCACTCATTTGAGCTGAAATTTTCTATACACTATTGTTTTGGATAACAATACGATGATTTAATTATGATTAATTAAAATTGATTGAATAAAATAATTATTTAAAGAATTACAGATACAGACACGTTGGCTTCATTTTTAGCGACTTGGGTCAAAGCTTTAAAAGATATTTTTTTCCTCACGTTTCATAGCATTCAGTTGAACTGAAACTTTAAATACATGATTGTTTGGAATGACTCCGATACTTTACTGATAATTAATAAAAACTAATTGACCCTTAATGTTGTGATTCTGCCATATGTATATACATATTTATATTAATTGTAACTATTTAATAAAAAGTAACTAAAATAATTTTTTTTGTGTTGATTTAAGTTGGAATTCCCTTAAATTTTTTTTTTTATATTACTTGTTCAGTCGGAAGTTTCCACAGCCTCTTTACAGGGCTTTTGACAAAACATTTTCTAAGTGTCTTGAATATTAGCCCTGTTGGTTTAAATAAGAGAAGAAAATACATGAAGTTAAAATTTTTTTTCTATGTTTTAACTGTTTACCATATAGTAAAGGGCCGATGCTCGTTAATTCTTTCGAGGCTCAAAGTTCTGACAGTGGTGTGATGTGGAAATTTAAAAAATGGAGTGCCACAGCTCAAGTGTCATTTCCATCCCTTGATTGTGATTTAAAATTATGAGGTGCTTTTGCTGATAGCCGTTGGTAACTTCGAAATGCGACGTCAGTGAAAAACAAATCAATCAACGTCATAATTGTTACAACAATATATTAGCAATTTTGAATATAAAGGTATTTATTCCATTTGCACTGTAAGCCATAATTTAAAATTTTTAGAAAATAGGGAATTTTTAAAGAGTTTATTATGTAATATGCAACTACATGCATGAACTCAACAAATGAACGTGGAAAAACTTTTTCAAAAGACAAAGTAATAATAGCAATGCAACAATTGTTATATAATCATAAATAGAAAGAATTTAAAAACCACAATTTTGAATAGTGGCAATAAAATAAAGTAATTGAGAATAGAGCTTTTGTATGGCTTATAAAATACAATTTGCTGCAACATCATATTTAAAAAAAGAGCTTTTTAACATGAAATACTCAAAAATTTATTTAAAAGAATTAGAGAGAGAGAGAGAGAGAGAATAAGTATTTTAAGTTTAAAAAAGTGATTGAAATAGTCGTGTGAATAAGTATATTTTCATAAATCAAGTGAAATATCTCATTAGTGCAAAAATATTCTTGGTTTTTTTACTCTTTTGTTTGTTTTGTTTTATTGTCTCTCTCCAAGATTTTTAGTACAATTAAAAACAAAATTGCTTAGATACGGAAAAAAAGAACTTAAAAACAGTATTAGATTTGTGACGGATCTATACACGCCCTTCATCTAATCCTCTTGGGAAATCTTTGGGCTATCATTTTGAATTAATCACAACCAACCCTGTTGAAGAAAAATACGTGATATGCAGATTAGGTCGGTTATATATAGTCCAGGTTTTCTAACTAGTTAGGTGGATAGACAGAGTTATATGGAGATTGAGATACAGAGAATCTAACGACTTGACGGAGAGATTGCTACTGATCAGTTATTAGTATATTTGATAGCGTGTTTCAAAGATTAGATAGTTGAAGATATTAAAGTGACGATTGGTCACCATAGTTAAAGTATAACTTAGATATTTAGAGTAGAAGAGTGATCAGAAAAGGAGGATCAATATATATAACAGAAGTCTTCTCATAATTCGCGTCTCTCGTGGTTTATTCTCCTATTTCTCTTATTAGGAACATCTCTTCTAGTTTGAATTATTAGAATTGTGTCTGTTGATAATTTGTGTGTTGAATAAATAGTTGAAAAGTAATAAAGCGAGTCATCCTTCACTTCCTTCCACACCTCTAGGCGGGGCTGAGAGTAGGTCCCGCCCCTTATAGATTTACATTATGTTTCTAAATTCAAGATATTGGATAAAAATTCATTTTCCTTTCACAAACTCATAATTAATTCTTTATTTAGATTCAAGTGTGCTCTATTTTCTTATTTACGAAAAGTATAAAATCTCATTTATTATATACGAAAGGAATTACTTATATAATGTATCCTTAATAATATAAAAAGGAAATTCTCTACGAGCTACTGGATTACAGTCTTGTAAATAAATTCTCGCTGTGGCATGAAAGTAAAGAGAAATCTATCTCAATCCATCTTTCTTCCAATAGAGATTATGTCAACAACGACCAGAACTCACTGTCGGGTATCGATCTTCAGAGACATTTTTTCAAAGGATTAATTTATATGGAGTATTTCCTTAGAATAATACTCATGTATTTCTTTATAATATAGAGGGTTCTCTCTTATAATATAACTTAATTATTAAATACACGAAATTACGAAACATGCTTAAGCGAATTTAATATCACTTTTCAATATAAATAACAAGGAACTACCTTAAGAAAATATTATCAGTGCTCCGTTATATTTGGTTGTTTTTCAATTCCTACTATTAGTTCACTCTTTCCCTATATATATCTTATTGAAATTTTCAATCATTAATAAAATACTTTCTATTCCTCCATTCAAATACATTTTTTTACACTTGTAGTGGATGGCATTTCATGTTGATACAGTTCTTTCAAATACACTGGCCTCCAAAAGTTGAGGAACAACCGGGTTTTTGCGCCTTATTTGCAAATGAATGAATGTAGGAACACCAAATTTGGATGGCATGTGCACAAAACAGTTATGTATTGACTGCAAGATAGAAGTTTACACAACAAAAATTCAAAAATGATTTACAACGATAAAAGGCAATCTCGCTGGAAAAGTCCGTTCTTGGAAAAAATAACAATCACAGTTTTATGTGGTAAAATGTCATAGAAACATAACAAAAATAGGTTTTAATAAGGTATATGCTCAGCCCTAGCTTGAATGTCGGCATCGAACTTCCATGCTGTTAATTAAGTTGTCGGTTACCGAAATGGGAAGCGAAGACCAGACACGGAGTTAGCTTTGTTCCAGCTCTCCTAAGGACCTTGAAGGAGGACTTAAAGCAGCAACCTGTCTACCAAGATAGTTCCAAAGATGCTCTATCGGATTTAAGTCTGGAGATCGAGCTGGCCTAAAGTTCGTTTTTATCATTTCTATAAACTATAAATTTTATTGTTACTGTCATTTTTTTACAGTGAGCTTCGAGAAACATGTTGTTCCTTAACTTTTGGAGGTCAGTGCATTAATTCATTAATTAAATTAAAAAATGAATAAATAATAACAAACAAAAATAACGGTCCACAAGCATAAATAGAAAGGAAACTCTTTCGTTGTGTCCCTGTAGCGCAATGGACTTCTAATCCAAAGGGTTGGCCTGACTTCTGAGAATGTGATTTCTTTTTTTATTATACTATTTTATTAGAATAATTAAATTTAATTAATGAATAAATAGTAACAAACAAAAAATAGTCCAATACCCTATATAGAAAGAAAACAAGAAAAACCGTTTTCTCTATTTTGTCACTTTATATATTGTGATTCTGTCATATTTATATTAATTCTAGCTATTTAAAAGTAACTAAAATAAAATTGGTCTTTGTTGACCTAAGCAGGAATTGACTTAAAATTTTTTTTATATTGCTTGCCCGTTATGTAAATGTAGTTTGGTGTGATTATTTGTGTTTCACTACAAAGCTATAAGAGGATTATTGGCAACGGAAGTGGAGACTTTGAAAATCGATCAAATGATGAGGATGACACTTGAGCTGGAAAACCCTCTCCTAACTTCCACATTATGTTAACTTTAGGACTTCAAACACCATGACAGTTTTAATGTGCATCAGTCTTTCTACACAACGGGTCTTCAGGGGCACAAAGGCTCGAACTCACCACACGAGGGCAACGAGTCTGTGACCATGAGCACTAGGCTACCTCGGCAAGCAAAGTAGTAAGACTCAGTCTGATATACCATATAACTGTCCTTTTCAATGAGTGTGGTCTTTAGAAAAATCAGAACTTGAACTTATGACATACTGACCAAGAAGCTCACGATCTTGACACCAAGCTATTCCAGTTCATTTTGCACTGTAAGATACTGTGATATGAATAAATCAAAATTCATTCAATAAGCATACCACTTGTTGGAGTTCCGATCTTAAGTAGAATAATATCGACAAATAATAATGTTCAAAGTTATCATTAATATGTATAAAGTTCGAAAACGAAAGATGCTGATCTTTGCTTTTGTAATCAGTTCGGTAAATCCTCAAATTCATAATGTCGCTTTATTACGACATTAATTAAATAGAATCAATCAAACCTCATTATATTTTCCACTAACTAGTAAATAAGGGTTTTGATTCTCTTAACTTGACATTAATTTTTTGAATGAAAAGGAGAGGGATAGTAGAAGAAATACTCTGGTACACGGTTCATTATCTTTCAAAGATAGAAAAAGTCCATACAATTAACAGGTAGGCTCTTTGAAAGCAAATCAATAATTTATTCTAAGCCTCTCCAATAATTATAATAGATTTTCTTCCAAGAAATAATAATCAAATAATATATATGTATAAATTTACATGATCTCAGATTCAAAAATTGGTCAAATACAGAACACAGCAGTTCACTGTCAAATGTTTCATTCCAACGTGGCTTTCCCGCATCATCTTTATATAGTCCAGGGGTGGCAAACCCGCGGCACGCGTCCCACACTGTGGCACGCGGGAGTCGTAACTGTGGCACGCGAAGACTTATTGAAAAATTACAAAAATTTTATGAAAATGTTACAGAATTAATTCACTTACAATAGAAAATTATCCTGAAGAGAATATGTAAAAAACAGAAAATTTCAGCGTGAGATTTTAAGGGCGCTAAGCAAGATTTTTTCTTTTCTTCAGTATAGTGCCAAAAATGAGATCATGCTCCAAAACTTACGATTCCACATCATTCTAAAGTTCCGAGAAAAGTGTTGAGTAACGAGAGACTAAAAACAAAGAAATTCTCTCTCTTTGGATGGTCAAATCTGCCCCAAAAGTCACCTTCTCTCGGGGGCGATTAATTTTTAACATTTCTGATTTCCATTCGAATTTCAGCTTTCCCTTGTAGTGCTGAAGTTTAGTGTTTATAGCTATTGGCTGTCAGCGCTGTCCAACACTTTCAGAAGAACCTTTTTTCCCGAAAGTGCTAGCTTTTTACGATTTCTGTAATGTCAAGAAGTAATTCTGCAATATATTAGGAGAGCAGTTGTTGATACGATAGAAGTAATTCTATCTGCACAAAATAGCCGCCTTATAAAGCAGAGGGAGTGAGAACTTGCATCTATGATTAATCAGAATGCTGGATTCGGAGCTAAGAAAATTTGTAGCTTAACTTCGGCAAATTGTTTCTTGCTGTCAGACTCAGTTGATTTTAAACTCTGTTTTACAAGACAAGTTTTTTTCCTTTTCTAAAATTGTTTTTAGATTTTAGCGTTAGCGTAGTTGTTAAATTTTTTTTTTATTTTCAATATGTTTATGGGTAAACCTTCGACATCGAAAAGAAATTATGAAGAGGATATTGTAGCACGTGATTTTAAAATTGTCAGGGAAGAAAAATACTCTTGTTTACACATAAAAATTCTTCCAAGCCTATTTGTTTGATATGTGGAATTTGTATAGCAGTTCCAAAGAAATTTAACCTGGACCGTCATTTCAAACAACTGCATAGTGATTTCCACAGCAAATATCAATTTGGATCAAATTTGCAAATCTTGTTCCAGAGGAGAAAAGAAGAAATGGAAACCATGTGGTGAAGGCTTTTTATGAACTTTCTTTGTGTGTTTTTAGCCAGCAAGAAAAAAAACCATATTCTGACGGAGAGGAGATAATAAAAAGTAGTCTTTAAATTTTTGCCCAAAATATCGATCTAAATGTCAAAAATGTGGTTGATAAAATGGCTTTATCTAGAAATACCATCTTGCGTCGTGTAGATGACATGGGTCAGGAGGTTAGAACGCAAATTTTCTCTGGACTTCAAAATTGCAAATATTTTTCATTAACTTTGGATGAAAGCTGTGATATCACAGATAACGCGCAGTTAAGCATCTTTGTGCGTTACACGAACAATAATTTTGATGCTGTGGAAGGACTTCTTGATTTGGGCCAACTAGTTTTAACTACAGATGAAGACATTTTTAAGGAACTTAAAAATATAATTGAAGTTAACAAAGTAGAATGGACAGAATTAGACAGTGTTTGCACAGATGGAGCTCCTTGCATGGTTGGCAGAATAAAAGGTTTTGTTGCATTGCTTGAAAATTTTTTGGGAAGAAAAGTTTTCAAGTGTCATTGTATTATTCATCAAGAAACTCTTTACTCCAAGGACTTAAACTTGTATTTCGGTGTTGACCCCGTGGTGCGCTGTATCAACAAAATATGAGCTCGTGCTCTGAATCGACAAAGAATTCGTACGCTTTTCCCCGAAGAAACGGAAGAAAATGGCGAGTTACTCCTTCATTATAGTGTGCGCTGGCTTTCCAAAGAAAATTCACTTGCGAGATTTTGGAGTTTGAGGGAATGTGTTTTAGAATATCTGGAAGAAAACGATGAACTGCCCAGTGAATGCTCGCTCCTCAGGAGTGAAAATTGGCTGTGGGATTTAGCTTTTCTCACCGATATAGTGGAAAATTTAAACAATAAAAATTTGTAACAGTTACATTTAAACTCTGCCTTCCCTTGACAAACAACGACAGCCAGGTGGCGCTACTTGTTCTTGGGGGGAAAAGAGAACGTTTTCCTGAGTTGTTTTCCGCCGGATGGTCCCCGAGCGATGGGTACACGTGGAGTCAGGGAAAGCCTTTCCCTCCTTTTATGTCTCATTCCTATACTATGTATTTTGTGTGTGTGTGTATCTCCTTGTGTTGTGGAACTTCATGAACATTAAAAATATCTTGTTCCTGTAACCATCA
>BMAO01018815.1:0-43206 GCA_019973975.1 Trichonephila clavata | reverse complement strand
TCATTTTTGGGATCGAGAAACTTAGAAAGAGCCATAACGAACTAACCTAAAAAGCATTAATAATTATACACAATTCTGAAGAAATATTCAACTCTTTTGTGTTTAAATCTTATTTTTTTAAACTTTGGGTATGTTAGAGAAAAAAAACAACTGTCACAGATGGTCTAAGAATAGCATCCTCTGCTTTAGACGTCCATTTGTACATCTTTTACAACCTCTTCTGTAAAGCACCTTATAAGCCCAGGAGATGGATGTCATGGTGCGCCAAGAAGTGCTTGGAGAACAGTTGGTGAAAATCCAACACAAACAAAGTCTAGCCAACAGTTTGGAACAGACCACTATGTTGCATGAGGTAACGAGTGTAATAGAGCTAGTGGGATGGACAATGCAGGGCACAACGGAAGTGAAGGAGTGGAGTCCCGAAATACCTGAAGACATAGAGGACGACATGTTCATGGCCATGGAAGACAGCATGAAGGATAACGTAAAGGCAAGTTATCACTCACTCTATCGGGATCTGAGACCGTGCCATGTATTGAAATGGACTTCAAGTGAACTTGGGAGATCCCATGCATTCCTATTAAGGTACGTTGGAACAAGTCAACAAAGGCAAGAACTAGCGGAAGATGCAGGGGAAGTCGGACTGATTGATAGTACTCAGAATGTGGGAAAGCCACGTACAAGGGGAAGCGATCAGCAATATAGTAACTGGAATAGGGATTGCTATGCCAATACAACGGAGGTAGGAATAACATGCGATATAAACTAAACCAGATTACTCCCCCAACAATGTTGCAAAAAACATAAAATTAGAGAAAAGCATTTCTCGAAAACTTCTGTGCCCAAAAACAAGGGTGCCATTTATTTATAGCGCTAACAACCAATTAACCATCAGCTTCAATAGACTTCTTTCGAAACTAGGATAAAGCAGTAAAAATAGTAATTTTGAGGTAAGGAGAAATGAAGTATGAAATAGTGAAAGAGCTCGATAAAGAGGAGTTTCGTCGACTAACAGGAGTAAAGAGATCAACGTTTAACAAAATGGTAGGGATTTTATGTGAAGAAAATAAAAAAAAGAAAGCTAAAGGAGGAAGGAAAAATAAGCTAAACGAGGAGAATATGCTGCTCATGGTATTAGAATACTTACGAGAATACCGTACATATTTTCACATAAGTCAAAGTTATGGAGTAAGTGAAAGTACGGCATATAAAACTGTAAAATGGGTAGAGGATACTCTAATACAACACCCAGATTTCGCATTGCCAGGACGAAAAGAACTCCTAAAAAGCGACGTGGAATATGAGATTTTGGTGATTGATGCAACGGAAACACCTGTAGAGAGACCAAAAAAAAGCAGAAAAGATTTTATTCAGGAAAGAAGAAAAAAACATACACTAAAAACACAAATAATTGCAGAAAAGAAGAGCAAGAAAATTATTTGTACGTCATTTTCAAACGGGAGAAAGCATGACTTTCGGCTTTTCAAGGAGTCAAAAGTGCATGTATCAGAAGGTATAAAAGTTTTAGCCGATGCTGGCTATAGAGGTTTTCAGAAAATTCACAAAAATGTCGAGTTGCCACACAGAAGGATGAAAAAGAGTCCCTTAATTAAGGAAAAAAAGGTAGAAAATCGGGAGCTAGCAAGCAAAAGAGTAGTAGTTGAGAATGTAATTGGTCTGTTAAAAAGATTTAAAATTATTGCAGACAGATATCGCAATCGGAGAAAACGTTTTGGCTTGAGATTCAATTTAATAGCAGGAATTCACAATTTCGAGCTGTCTATATGAGTTTCGAAAGAGGTCTAATGAATGATATGAACATATTATTTCAAGGAAAGTTCATGGGAAATAAGAGATTAGCTATGCAAATTAGCTGTAGCTATGAGCCTAACCGGTTGGCAGAAAAGTATTTGTTAGATGCTTATAGACCTGCTGCAAAAGGTGATGACAAAATGATGTGAGAGAGGTAAAAGAAGAATAAGCAGATTGAGTAAGGTAAAAAAATGAGCTTTAGTTACTATAACATAAAGAAACATCCAAGAAACTTTCGTAATATAACAGGTTTAACTGTAGAGGAGTTCGAAAAGGTGGTGGAAAAAGTGAGGTCTGAGTGGGAAAAACTTGAAAAACAAAAAAAGTGCCATGGTAGAAGATCACAACTACCAACTCTGGAAGATAAGTTATTTTGCGTAATTTTGTACTATCGCACTTACATAACACACAGATTTTTAGGGTGCCTGTTCAATGTGCACAACGCAAATGTGTGTAGGTTACTGAAGAAAATAGAGCCATTACTTGCCAAAAAAGTTACTATCACAAAAGATAGAAGTATGACGCCAGAAAAAACACTGAAGATTTTGGCTGATGTTACAGAACAGCAAATACAGAGACCAGAAGATAGTAAAAAAACGGAAGAAATCATATTCAGGAAAAAAAAGAACCAACACTATGAAAACTGAGATTATTATCGAAGAAGGAGGAAGAATTTTATCAGTGTCAAAGTCATACCGTGGTAGAATTAGTGATTTTCGCATAAGGAAACAAGAAAAATATTTACCACTTGATAGCATAAAACATGCCGATTCTGGATATCAAGGTTGGCAAAAATTGCAAAGCAATGTTATAATTCCATATAAAAAGTATCGTAAAAAGCCATTAACTCAAGAGCAGAAAGAGCATAATAGAAGATTAGCATCATTTAGAATGAGAGTAGAAAATAAGATCCGAGAGATAAAGATATTTAAAATTATGTCGAATGTTTATCGCAATTTTCAGAAAAAATATAACCTGAGGTTCAATATTATTGCTGGTATTGTAAATCTTAAGCACGCCTTTTAGTTAACCTTGATTTTATTCACCCTCCTTCCCTTTTTTTTATCGCTTGATTCGCAGCAGGTCTTATGAAAGAGCGGCATCAAAGCAAGTAAGTCAAAAAAACTTAAAACATAAAAATGGGATTCAAGGAGGATCAAATGGTAACAGTGAGTTTATATGCAAGAGTTTCTTCAGGGAAACAAGCACAGGAAAACACAATAGCAAGTCAAGTTGCAGCTTTAGAGAGGCAAATTAGTGTGGATGGGTATGAATTATTGAGAGAGTATAAATTTATTGATAACGGCTACAGTGGATCTAACTTAGTCCGTCCTAATCTAGAAAAATTACGTGATAGAGTAGCAGAAGGTAAAATTGATAAAATTTACATTCATTCTCCTGATCGTTTATCTAGAAAATATGTATATCAAATGATATTACTTGAAGAATTTCAGAAAGCAGGAGCAGAAGCGGTTTTTTTTAAATTATGAGATTAACGATAACCCAGAATCTCAATTGCTGTTACAAATGCAAGGTATGATAGCAGAATATGAACGTGCGAAAATTATGGAACGAAGTCGTCGAGGAAAGATTTATGCGGCTAATAAAGGTTGTGTAAGCGTAATGGGAGGAGCTCCTTATGGTTATCGTTATATAGATAAATGTACGGGAGTAGGACAAGCTTTATTTGAAATTAACGAAGAAGAAGCTGATGTTGTTCGCAAAGTATTTTTGTGGGTGGGAAGAGAAAGGGCAAGTATTGGGGAAGTGTGTCGTCGGCTAAATACTATGTCTATTATAACACGAACAGGAAAAAAGTGCTGGGATAGAAGTGTAATTTGGGGTATGTTGAAAAACCCTGCTTACAAAGGACAAGCAGCTTTTGGTAAAACAAAAGTAGGTGTAAAGTTACAACATATAAGACCACAAAGGCATTCTTGTGAACAGCCGAAAGATAATTACTCTATTTATCCTGTTGAAAAAGCAAATTGGATTTACGTTAAAGTGCCAAATATAGTGAACGAAGATGTATTTGATATAGTTCAAGAACAACTAGCTGAAAATAGAAAAATAGCCAGGACAAGAGAAAGAGGAGCGAAGTATTTACTACAAGGTTTAATTGTATGCAAGTGTTGTCGTTACGCATATTACGGAAGTCCTGTAAGAAATAAACGAGGAGAAAAAGTTGATCATTACGCATATTATCGTTGTATTGGTAGGGATTCTTACCGTTTTGGAGGTAACAAAATTTGTGATAATAAACACATTCGTACAGATGCATTAGAAACAGCTGTGTGGGAAGAAGTTAAGCACTTATTGAAAAATCCAAATAGAATTTTAGAAGAATACAAACGTAAACTTTCAGAGTTTAAAAGATCATCGTGGGATAAAAAAAGCGATTTACTAGAAAAACAAGAAAATAAATTACAACGAGGTATTGCTAGACTTATTGATAGTTATGCTCAAGAATATATTAGTCAAGAAGAATTTGAACCACGAGTCAAAGCAATGAAACAAAGCTTAAAAGCGATTGAAGAGGAGAAAAAAAGGATATTCGATCAAAAGAAATTAAAACAGGAATTGACTCTGGTTGTCACCAATTTAGAAGACTTTTCTTCCAATATTACATCAAACCTTGATAACGCAGACTGGATAACTAAACGTGATATTATCAGAACATTAGTCAAAAGAATTGAAATTAACCTGGGAATGTTCAAAAAAGTGTGTCAAACCGCATTTTTAGTTCAACTCAATTTTCAATCTATTAGGAAAGAAAATGCCGAGCTGAGACATAGTTAATGCCCAATTAGGCAAAGCTATAATCCATTTTTGCTCTATCTTTTTTATAGCACAATATACCTGTTTGTACAAGGCATTTGTGCTGGTAAATGAGCCTTTGGTTTTTGTGAATTTTCTGATCTGCCTATGTAGCCCCTCAATAGGATTGGTAGTATAAATTAGCTTCCTAACTGGCCCAGAATACTTAAAATAACCAGATAAATTTTCCCAATTGTTTTGCCACGATCTTATAACCAAAGGATATTTTTCACCCCATTTTTCTTCCAGCTCAAGCAAATAATTCTCAGCGATTTCTTTACTTGAAGCACGATATATTTTCTTCAAATCGTTCATGAAAACTTTCACATCTTTGCTGGATACATATTTCAATGAATTCCTTATCTGATGCACTATACATAGCTGTACTTCTGCTTTAGGAAACACACTA
Organism: Trichonephila clavata; assembly: GCA_019973975.1. Taxonomy (NCBI): domain Eukaryota; kingdom Metazoa; phylum Arthropoda; class Arachnida; order Araneae; family Nephilidae; genus Trichonephila; species Trichonephila clavata. Next base: position 38,168 of record BMAO01018815.1, on the reverse strand, counting down.
TTTATTGCTGCAGGAAAACTTTTTAGACCATCAACACAAGCAATTAGAATATCTTCTACTCCTCTTTCTTTTAGATCATTTAGTACTCCCAACCAGAAGTTGGCTCCCTCACTTTCGGCTAAATAAAAGCCTAGTACCTCTTTTCTGCCATTTTGATCTACGCCTAATATATTATACATGCATTTACTTACGCAATGCCCGTCCTCCTTAACTTTGAAAAACCATGAACACTATTGGGTACACAGACTGCAATGGGCGACTACGCCATTCGTTGATTACCGGTAGCAATTTGTCGGTAATACTTGATATCTCTGCTGCCGATATTTTGTGATCGTAAATTTCTTCTACATGTGATGCTATATCTCTATAGCTCATACCACTGGCAAATGTGCTCAAAATCTTTGTTTCAAGCTCTGGATGTAGGCTTGTTTGCCTTTTTTTGACTATTTGTGGTTCGAAACTTCCCTCCCTATCTCTTGGTGTTAATAGCTCAAATGAACCTGCACTGGTACGTAAAGTCTTTCCATTCCTCCCATTTCTTCGATTATTTTCTTCGCTTTCAGCCAACAAGTGATTTTCTATTTCACCTTCCAAACTTGCCTCCAGCAGTCTTTTTATAAATGGTGTTAATGCTCCATCTCTTCCTGTCAACGGCCTGCCTTCTCGTATAGACGACAGGATATTTGTTTCTAATTCTTTATAATCTACCAATCCGGTAGTTCTGGTTACTATTTTTTGACTCATTGTCAAACCTCCATTTTTTTATATCAATTTATTACTTTTTTTTCGGTTTGACACACTTTTTTGAACATTCCCATTAACCTTGAGAACGTAAACGTAGTGTTTCGCGTAAAAGAGCTACCAGACTCTTCTGGACATAATGGAGAAGAAAAGAAAAATTTGCAACATTGTTGGGGGAGTAATTATACCACCTTGGGGTGTACCTTGTTTTGTTGCTTCATAATATCCAGCTTCTACTATCCCTGCCTTAAGAAAACGCTTTATTAACCACAGTAAATTTGGGTCAGTTATTCGTTCCCTTAGACACCTCATTAGCCATTTATGCTGTATATTATCGTAGAACTTCTTGATATCCACTTCTACAATGTAGTTTATTGGCTTGTACATAACTGCTTTATCTAGTGCATTTACCGCTTGATGACAGTTTCTTCCAGGTCGAAATCCATATGAGCTGTCCAGAAAGTTTGCCTCGTAAATATTTTCTAATATCTTCTTCAGCATAATCTGTACTAATTTATCCTCGGTCGATGGTATTCCGAGTCCGCGTTTCTCTTTACTTCCAGCTTTCGGTATATATACCCTCTTTACTGGTTGTGGTTGATATTGCTTCCTCTTCATACTTTCTACTAGCACTTCGAGTTTCTCATTCAGATTTTCTCCGTATGATTCCACTGTTATCTGGTCTACTCCACAAGCCTTGTTACGCTTCAGTTCTTTATAACATCTCGCAAGATTCTCTGTATTTATCAGATGGACTAACGATGTGAATTTTAGTCGCTTATCTTGCTTTGCTCTTACTGCTATCTGGTTTAGTTTATATCGCATGTTATTCCTACCTCCGTTGTATTGGCATAGCAATCCCTATTCCAGTTACTATATTGCTGATCGCTTCCCCTTGTACGTGGCTTTCCCACATTCTGAGTACTATCAATCAGTCCGACTTCCCCTGCATCTTCCGCTAGTTCTTGCCTTTGTTGACTTGTTCCAACGTACCTTAATAGGAATGCATGGGATCTCCCAAGTTCACTTGAAGTCCATTTCAATACATGGCACGGTCTCAGATCCCGATAGAGTAGACTTCTTTCGAAACTAGGATAAAGCAGTAAAAATAGTAATTTTGAGGTAAGGAGAAATGAAGTATGAAATAGTGAAAGAGCTCGATAAAGAGGAGTTTCGTCGACTAACAGGAGTAAAGAGATCAACGTTTAACAAAATGGTAGGGATTTTATGTGAAGAAAATAAAAAAAAGAAAGCTAAAGGAGGAAGGAAAAATAAGCTAAACGAGGAGAATATGCTGCTCATGGTATTAGAATACTTACGAGAATACCGTACATATTTTCACATAAGTCAAAGTTATGGAGTAAGTGAAAGTACGGCATATAAAACTGTAAAATGGGTAGAGGATACTCTAATACAACACCCAGATTTCGCATTGCCAGGACGAAAAGAACTCCTAAAAAGCGACGTGGAATATGAGATTTTGGTGATTGATGCAACGGAAACACCTGTAGAGAGACCAAAAAAAAGCAGAAAAGATTTTATTCAGGAAAGAAGAAAAAACATACACTAAAAACACAAATAATTGCAGAAAAGAAGAGCAAGAAAATTATTTGTACGTCATTTTCAAACGGGAGAAAGCATGACTTTCGGCTTTTCAAGGAGTCAAAAGTGCATGTATCAGAAGGTATAAAAGTTTTAGCCGATGCTGGCTATAGAGGTTTTCAGAAAATTCACAAAAATGTCGAGTTGCCACACAGAAGGATGAAAAAGAGTCCCTTAATTAAGGAAAAAAAGGTAGAAAATCGGGAGCTAGCAAGCAAAAGAGTAGTAGTTGAGAATGTAATTGGTCTGTTAAAAAGATTTAAAATTATTGCAGACAGATATCGCAATCGGAGAAAACGTTTTGGCTTGAGATTCAATTTAATAGCAGGAATTCACAATTTCGAGCTGTCTATATGAGTTTCGAAAGAGGTCTAGTGAGTGATAACTTGCCTTTACGTTATCCTTCATGCTGTCTTCCATGGCCATGAACATGTCGTCCTCTATGTCTTCAGGTATTTCGGGACTCCACTCCTTCACTTCCGTTGTGCCCTGCATTGTCCATCCCACTAGCTCTATTACACTCGTTACCTCATGCAACATAGTGGTCTGTTCCAAACTGTTGGCTAGACTTTGTTTGTGTTGGATTTTCACCAACTGTTCTCCAAGCACTTCTTGGCGCACCATGAGCGTTACCTCACTTCGTCACTACTACACACCCATCCGCCACCCTTTCATCTTCAGTTCATTTCCTGTTTCCAGTTATAGAACCTACCACTCCAAGGTATTTCTCCTTGGGATGAGGAGGGCTTCTCCAGTTGCCTCGTATGCCCTTATTATCATGTCATCACTACCACCCCGCTAAAGTAGATATGCTATATCATTCGTATTTCAGCTATCTATGTTGCTTTCACCCAACTGCCGTGAGCTCAGCCTTTAGTTTTACACACTTTCGAGGCCACCTATGTGTTCGCTTTCGCTACAACCTGATAATTCGCCATTATCCTTACGATAACGTTGTCGGTAGGCTTCAATATCTTGGTTTCCCTCCATATTGCTACCCTAGCTACAGGACTCCGACTCTTATCCTGGTGGGTCTACCTCCCACTGAACATACTCGCCTTTTCTGGACACACGACAGTTATTGTGAATATCATAACTGGTAAGCAGTAGATTACTTGAAACATCAGCAATAGTACTTTTGCCATCGAGTACGCATTTTAAATTAGGCTTTGGTTCTTATTTTACAATAATTAAAATAATGATAATAAATTATTAAATGGTAAACTACTATATTTATTCTTCAACTTATTATACAATAGATGCACTAGCTGGAGGTTTAACATTACTACCCTCAAGTAAATTTGAAGGCCCATTGCAACTAGCTGGAGGTTCAACTAAATTTGAAGGTCTGTTACAGTAATATATGATTGTAGCTGCAATTAGACAACAAGCTCCAACTGCTATTCCTACCATTAGCATTTCCAAGTAAACTGCAATAGCTATCCCTGTAGCAACTCCGGTTATTGCTAACATAGCAGCAGCTACCACAGGCAACTTACTTTTTGCATTTTGTGGAGCAGGGTTGTTTTTGTCTGGATAACTAGGTTGTTTGCTGTTACCTTGAACATTATTTACTCGGTTAGAGCCTTTACTAGCTACTAAAGGTACTCCTGTTGGTATTAGTTTTGGTTGTGTATCTTTTTTACCACTATTCTTATCTACACTTTTAGGTGCAGCTAGTTGAACAGATGGTGCAGTAACACCTCCATTGTTTGGATTAGTAGACTGCTTGCCGTTGGTTTTGATATCACTTTTTTGTTCTAGAATTGGTATTTTAACATTTTCATTTGTAACAGCTATATTATATTGATTGGATACTTGATCACTATCAGTTCGTGATTCATTTAACTGAATTTTACTTGAATCACTATGATTATCATTACTTGTAGAAGCTTGACTTACTGTAGCCACATCATCTTCGATCAATGTAACTGGAGGAGTTTGTGCAGCAAGTTCTTCCGGAACCATAGGGATTGCTTGTTGAACAGGAATTTGTTTATCCTCACCATCGCTACTGATAATAGAGGTTGATTGATCATTTATAGTAGTGCCAACACCTTCATCGTTAATATTAGCTGTAATATTAGAATGATGTTCGTTAAGGATTTCTAAAGTTTGTTCTGGACCACTAGAATGTTCACTGCTGCGTTGAGTATTATTAACTTGTGCCTCCTCTGAGTTTGTATCTTGACTTTCTACTGCATCATAAAAATGTTCATCATCTTCTGATTGATCCATAAGGGCAATACCATTATCTCCCTGAATTGGTTGATCACTTTCGTTTACAAGTTGAACATTATTATCCCTAATATTTACTAAGCTTTTCGGCTGTACTACTTGTATGGGATCCTCTCGTATCACATATCCAGCTAATTGAATAGGAGCTTGTTCATTCTTACCACTTTTTTGTTCTAAAATTGGCACTTTAACAGTAGAAAAATCATTAACAGCATTAGCTAGAACTGAATTTTCTTTATTAAATAGCACTTTTAGACTTTCTTCATTAATCAAATGTAAATCAAGTTCATAGGTATTACCATTAGGGAGAGAAAGTTCAGCCTCTCGATCAGACTTTTTAAAAATTTGAGCAACACTCTGAACATTATTGAGGAGAAAAATTTTAATTGTTCTGTTGTTAGGCAAATTCTTTAATGCCTCAATAGTACCAACAGTCCCTCCACGAGGAACAACCTGTTGAGTACCCAAAGTTGCAACACGCAAATTTCCTGCATTTCCTGTTTTGGTAATGACATCTCCCATACCGTAACCTGTACTTGCTACAAGCTCTTTTTCATTACTTGGTACAAGTATTTGTTCAGGAATTCCTGGAGTGTTACTGCTACCAGTTTTTTCAGCATTCATTTGCTGATTCTCATCACTCTGCACTGAGATTTGTACATTACTATTGCTATGATCACCTAAAGATGAATTCGTTGAAGAAACTTCAGCTATTGCTAACGTTGAGATAGCTGCGGTAGAAGAAGAACCTCCATTAAGTTTATTACTCTTTTTTTCTTTCTTCATAAGTGCCAAGCTTCCTGGATAGCTATCGACTAAGGTTTTCAATAGCCTCAGACTAATAGTGTCTCCACTGAGATAATAATTATTGTTAACAAAAAAAGCAATATCAGGAACGTTAACTTTTGACCCTTCACCTCTTCCATGTCTAGGTAAAGATAGCATCATGGCTAACAAGTTATCAAGTGTGTGAAAGATTATAAACCCGTCTTCACCAGGTTCAGAATCCTCATAAATTACTACTTTCTGTTCATTACTAGATCCAGAATATTTCATCATTTCAGAAAGTGAAGCATCTTTATGTTTGTTCTTTACTTGTTTAAAATATTGCTCATCACCATTTGAATGGGTATTTGGAATGAGGTAACTTGGTACAGTGGATACATTATACAATACTGTAACAAAGTAAGAAAGATAATAGTATATAGATACACTATTATCAGACTTAAATTGGTCAGGTTCAAGATTTGCAATAAGATTGCGATACACGTCCAATGAATGAGCATAAGGTGAAGAACTACTACTTATTCTTAATTGTTCACCCACGTGTTTATAACCCATAGAACCAAGTGGTAATGAAGGTATGAAATCTGATTGATTAACTACTCTAATAGTTTTCTTTCCAAGGCGCTCTTCGTAAACCTCAGCAGCAGAAAAGTCGAAAACCCTTGGAGAAGCAAAAGTTGCAACATGCAAATCTTCTGCACCCTCTCTTACACTTAAACATAGAGCAGCTATGTTGGCAATAGCACCTCCCATACTATGACCTGTAAGGTTAATTTTAAAATCTTTAATTTCTAACTGTTGATCATTAGCATACCCTCTTAGTATCTTATAAACACTGTCCCAAGAATCCTTAAATAAAGAATAAAAACCTGAGTGAACTTTTCCACCTTTAGGCACAAATTTACGTGGTAGATTAGTCAAAGGTATTTCAAGATCTTTTGCGTAATCAAAACTATTGCGACTACCGCGGTAAACTATAGTTATTTCCTTATCTTTCATAAAAACATAACCAGCATATCGATATTGGTTACCATCATTCATGTTATAAAACTGAACAATTTTATACCCTTCTTCCTTAAGTTTAGCTGGAACTCTATAAGATCTTTTCTCTAACTCAGAAAACTTTTTATTATTAAGATTATAATCACCAACATAATAGCCTACCTTAACAAAATTGATGATCTCTAATAACTTCTCTTGGCTAAATCCTGCAATTTCAGTTTTATTTAGTCCTAAAGCGCCCGGCCTTTGCTCTTCTTGAATATCAGTTATTTCAAATTCATCTTGTTCTAGATTTGAATCATCTCCATTAGGTTCCTTTTCATTAAGCTGACTGGCGACACTGTTATCTACACTTATAGAAGTATGACAAGCGTTTTTATATCTTTGTTGGATGGTTAAAAATTCCACTCCTGAATTTTCAGGGAGTCTCAATATAAAATTTATGTACACATTTTGAATAATCGAGGAATGTTTTCCACGTATAACATTATCTAAAATAGTAACTAGACTATTTTGCAAGAAGGTTTGCCTATCCGTATCACTTAAAAATTTGGGATCATCTTTAATTAAATCTAGTACTTTTATTATAAAATCTGTACTGCCAGTATGTGAAGCGGCTTGCAAAACCAGGTCATAAATTTTTTGTTTTTTTTCCTTACGTCCATTACCTGCACTATCAATATTTTTTAGAACCTGGTTTTTAATTTGCTCAATAATTTTCTCATCTGCAAATGCTTCTTTATGGATTTCTTGAATTATTGGATTTTTCTTTTTAATACGTTCTCTGCACAAGTGCTCAACAATTGAAACATGCTCCTGGCTTATTGCAGTTTCTAAAAGAGTAACAATACACTTTTTTAATAGATCTTTTTTAGCCTGATCATCAATATATCTTTCAAGTGAATCCAGTACTATCTTCATAAAGTCTTTATTTTTAGCGAGAGATGCTGTTTCAAGCACGCCATATAAAGGGTTAAAGCTACTTGTTTGCAACACTTGTTCAAGATCTTTTAAGACGTACTCAATAAGAACTGTACTTAGTAATCCTCGCTCTTGTCTTAGTGCTATAACTGGAAAAAATCCTATTTGACCATTTTCAAGTTGGATCGTCTGGTCTTTTAAGTTTACATAAAGTTCATAGGGTTTTTCCGTATCACAAAATTTCTCCATAAAAGCTTTAACATATCGTTCATCACCAACAAGTAGAGGTAAAAGACTCAAGTTTCTCTCAGTGAAAAGTATATCTTGATATCTTTCTGTAAGCTTATCATTAGCTGTAATTGCTGAAAGTACCAACTCTTTTGCTGGATAACTATTTACTTGATCAAAACTATATTGTAACAGTATATTTGAATATATATGCTGGTGATCGCCTCTGTTTTGTAAGTCTAAACCAAGTTGCTTTAAACAAAAATCTCTGAAGCTTTCATTATCTAGTGTAACAGATTGGCCTTCATAACCTTCAATGTCTTGTACGATTCTATCTAATTCTTCATAATTATTACGCTCTATTGCATTATTTAGAATATCTATTATTTTAGTAAAAGTTAAACTTTCAGGAATTACAACAAATGAATCTTCGACTTCAATACCCGAATCCCCAGAATTTTTCCTACTTTTAACTTTATTTTTTTTTGTAGCATCTTCTTCTGATGACGTAAGCCTGCCCAATAAACTCCTAACCATTTTTACCTCATAAAAATTACTAGAGTATAGCACTAAACATTAATTTTGCCAAGCAAACCTTTTAACCCCAATTCTGTATGATTCCAGAGAGTGAAGGAGAGGAATTTGATCTATAGCAACAAACAAATGCTTATTTTAACTTATTTCTGTTGGCGTTTTATAGTAGTAATTGATGTTAAACCATTCTAAAATTGGTAGCTTGCTCTGAAGAAACACTATAGTTGTTTAAGGTAGGTTTGATATATTTTAGAAAAATTATCTATAAGATTAATATTCAATTTATTTATATTGAAATATACGATTTTATAAAATGACTATTTATGGAAGAACATGGTGGGGTAAGAAGTGGCTCAGTCTTTTGACGGAATAGATTATGATAACCGTCTTCCGCGTGGCAGAACTTGTGCTAATACTGGTCGAGCTTTTGATATTAAAATTAATGGTCACATAGTTACAGCTAAAGTTCATAGCTCAGCATATAAAATTCGTGCTCACCCATACAAAGTCGAAATTATACTTAATGAATTAAGTTCATCAGAACAACATACTATTCGCCAAATAATTGAAACTTCACCTTCTATACTATCTAAATTAATAAATAGGCAATTACCAACCAGCTTGTTTGATAAGCTTAATGATCTTGGGATTAAATTGTTTCCTTCAAATTGGGAAGAGATGAATGCAAATTGCAACTGTCCTGATTGGGCTATGCCTTGTAAACACATTGCTGCTGTAATTTATCTTATTGCGGCAGAAATTGATAAAACCCCTTCATGATTTTTAATATTCATAATTGTGATTTATTATTGCTCATTGATGATTTTGAAGGTGGAAAATTAGAAAATGCTCAAAACATTTTAAAGATTGATGATATATTTAAGGCATGTTCTAAAATTAGAATACATAACCAAACAATTTTAAATGATATTGATTTATCAACTATTCCTAACCTTTTTGATTGTATCAGTAGTATTTTAACAGATAATCCACTTTTTTTTGAAAAAAACTTTCATAATATTTTACAGATAGCTTATAAGCACTGGCAAAAGTATCCTACAGGAAGGTTAGTGTACTATCCAGCTTCTAAGAGCTTGTCCGCAAACCATAAAATTCAAGCATATTCCCTCTTTAACATCAATCTATTCATAGCCAGATATATAAAATTTTCAGTAGATGTTGTAAGGAGATCGTATTCTTTAGATAACCTTCTATTCCTATTGATCCAAGCAAAAGTCCTTTCTACAACCACCTTCTCGGCTGTACTTTAAATCCCTGCTCTACTTTTGGTAATAGCTCTGGCGGTGTATCTTTATGCACCCAAAATCTGCACGGAGGCCTTTTAACAATTTCAATATCTATATTGTGCTCTATTTTTACGTAATCTTTTAGCTCTTTTCCTTGATATCCCATATCAGCCCACATTTTCCTAACATTAGTATATTTTTTTCCTCATATTATCTAATGCTATCTTAACTCCATCTCTGTCATTTTCATTTGCAGCTCCCACATAACATCCAATATAAAACCCTGAGTATCCGTGATTATATGCCTCTTTCTACCTTTAACTTTTTTTGCTCCATCGTAGCCTTTTGTCCCCCTTTTTCTGTCGTTTTTACAGATTGGCTATCTACTATACACGCACTTGGCTCCTCATTTCTTCCCATTTTTGACCTGCTATATTTAGTAATATCATAGTTCATTTTCTCGAAAATTCCTTGCTTTTTCCATCTCCTAAATTGTTCATATACTGTCTTCCATGGCGGAAAATCGTGCGGTAAATAGCGCCATTGACATCCTGTACGTAGCACATAAAAAATTGCAGATAATACCTCTCTTTTGCTATGTTTCAGCGGCCTTCCTCCTTTCTTGTATGATACTCTAAAGTGTTTCTCTATTATCGACCACTCTCTTTCACTTAGATCTGTTGGATACTTTTTTTCTCATTCCTAACCCGTTTTTAAAACTCATATACTATCCCTTTTCTTGTTTGCGGACAAGCTCTAATACCAATTCTCACTGCACAACAAACAGATAGACAATAATGGAAAAAAAGCCATACTAAACTAAGTGTAATAGCGAGGTATAAATGGCATTAAGATCAAAATTATTGGATGAAAAAGTAGTGGAATCGGCAAAAGCAATGCTGAAGAAAGTAAGAAATAACGCATACGTTACAAAAAAACTAAATGCTGTAATTGCAGCAAAAAAGCACAGCATAACAGCGGTAGCAAAGATATGTTGCATTTCAAGAACTGCACTGACTGCGTGACCTAAAATTTAGCAGAGAGGAAAAATTGTTTGCTCCCCCTCAACGTCGTAGAAAAACTAGATTTAATCAAAGTCAACGTGAACAAGTTGAAGCATGGATACAAGAAAATCCTAATATCACCATTAAAGAAATGAGAATAAAAATCCAGGAAAGATTTGGTTTGGATGTCAGTAAGTCCACAGTACACCGTAATATGCAAAGAATGAAATTCTCATATATTACTCCAAGACCAGTTCATAATGGTCAAGATAAAAGCAAACAAGAGGAGTTTAAAAAAAAATCTCAACGAAACTATTGGCAAATATCCAGAAAAAGAGCTATTTTTCTTTGATGAGTCTCGGTTTGGCACACATTAGACCTCTTTCGAAACTCATATAGACAGCTCGAAATTGTGAATTCCTGCTATTAAATTGAATCTCAAGCCAAAACGTTTTCTCCGATTGCGATATCTGTCTGCAATAATTTTAAATCTTTTAACAGACCAATTACATTCTCAACTACTACTCTTTTGCTTGCTAGCTCCCGATTTTCTACCTTTTTTTCCTTAATTAAGGGACTCTTTTTCATCCTTCTGTGTGCAACTCGACATTTTTGTGAATTTTCTGAAAACCTCTATAGCCAGCATCGGCTAAAACTTTTATACCTTCTGATACATGCACTTTTGACTCCTTGAAAAGCCGAAAGTCATGCTTTCTCCCGTTTGAAAATGACGTACAAATAATTTTCTTGCTCTTCTTTTCTGCAATTATTTGTGTTTTTAGTGTATGTTTTTTCTTCTTTCCTGAATAAAATCTTTTCTGCTTTTTTTTGGTCTCTCTACAGGTGTTTCCGTTGCATCAATCACCAAAATCTCATATTCCACGTCGCTTTTTAGGAGTTCTTTTCGTCCTGGCAATGCGAAATCTGGGTGTTGTATTAGAGTATCCTCTACCCATTTTACAGTTTTATATGCCGTACTTTCACTTACTCCATAACTTTGACTTATGTGAAAATATGTACGGTATTCTCGTAAGTATTCTAATACCATGAGCAGCATATTCTCCTCGTTTAGCTTATTTTTCCTTCCTCCTTTAGCTTTCTTTTTTTATTTTCTTCACATAAAATCCCTACCATTTTGTTAAACGTTGATCTCTTTACTCCTGTTAGTCGACGAAACTCCTCTTTATCGAGCTCTTTCACTATTTCATACTTCATTTCTCCTTACCTCAAAATTACTATTTTTACTGCTTTATCCTAGTTTCGAAAGAAGTCTATTTTTCTTTGATGAGTCTCGGTTTGGCACACATTCAAAAATTGGACATGGGTGGTTTAAAAAAGGCATTAGGACACAGGTTAAAATAAAATTAGGTAGGCAAAATTTCTATCTCTATAGTGCGGTTAATCCTAGAAATGGAGAGAGTTCTAGCTTGTTTGCACCAAATGTCAACACTGATTGCATGAATATATTTCTTGAGCAGATGTCGCAATATCTAGGAATACGAGAGACTTTTCTCGTTATGGACTGTGCTAGTTGGCATAGGTCAAAAAATTTAAAGGTACCTAAAAATATCGATATTATATACCTACCTCCATACTCACCTGACTGTTGAGAGGTTTTGGTTATATATAAAACAGAACATTTTGTGCAATAAAATATACGATACAATTACCTCCTTGAGCGCACTTTGTGTAAATTTGTTACCTCTCTTACCCACTCCATAATTAAACAACATACTGTAATTGCTGTTGAATGATGGAGAGACATACTCCATTATTTTAGCACGAAGTAACGAATTCAGTAGAATAAGTTCTTCAAAAACAATTTAAACTTTTACAGTAGGAGTAGTCTCATGAAATATTATAGCGGATTAGATGTCTCACTCAAAGAAACTTTTATCAGTATCGTTGATGAGAAAGGAAAAATTGTTAAAGAAGAAGTTGTTGCAAGCGAGAGTGACGCAATAGCTAAGTGCCTGCTTGACCAAGATAAAAGATATGAAGTGATAGGGATAGAAAGTGGACAGCTATCAATATCAATGTGCAAAGAATTAAGGAGTTTTGGATTACCGGTAGTTTGTGTAGATGCAAGGCATATGGCAGCAGCATTATCTGCAAGGATCAATAAGAATGACAAAAATGATGCAAGAGGTATAGCACAAATGATGAGAGTTGGGCTATACAAAGAAGTGTTAGTAAAATCAGATGAATCTTGCCAAATTAAAGTAGCACTTGGAAGTAGAAGGCAGTTAATATGCAGCAAACAGCAAATTGTTGGAACAATAAGAGGGTTATTGAAGATACATGGAATAAAGCTCGGTAAAAGATCAAAATTTGAAACTTTTGCTTTAAGAATACAAGAGACAATAAATAATGTGGATGAAATCAGTAGGAGTTCAATTGAAGCATTACTACATAGCTTAAAAACAATAGAAGAATCAATAAGAAAACTTGACAAAATACTTTCAGAGCAAGGCAGAAAAGATGAGGACTGTAAATTATTAACTACGGTTCCAGGAGTTGGTGTTATAGTAGCAATGACATATAAAGCTGCAATAGATGATCCATATAGATTTGAAACATCTTATACAGTTGGAGCTTATATGGGGTTGAGCCCAAGACAGTACGCTTCTGGAGAAGTTGACCGACATGGTAGTATATCAAAAATGGGTCCCATGGAATGTAGAAGTATGTTATATGAAGCTGCACAAGTCTTACTTACAATCAGTAGGAAAAATTTTAAGTTGAGAAGCTGGGGATTGAAGCTTGCAAAGAAAAAAGGGATGAAAAAAGCAATTGTAGCAGTAGCAAGAAAATTAGCTGTAATTATGCATAGAATGTTAGTCAATAAAACAGAATTTTGTTATTAGAAAATGTAGGAGGAGCATGAAACAATAATTTCACTCAAGGTAGTAATGCCGATGGAAGGGATAAGCAAGATTATAGAGTGAAGCTTAGACTTCGTAAACAACATGTTGCCGTCCACTTCCTCCTAACAAGTATAATGCGGCTTGGCTAAAATACAGACTAGCCATATCAGACCGCGGAGAGAACCATGGAAGCTTGCTACTTTAATCTATGTAAAATTATTAAAGATTATGGAGGAAATATGCTATTTTGATTTGTATAAAATTATTGTTGACTCATGTGCAATTAGAGAACTCTGCAATGTCTCCTATTTGTCCTCCTAATAATGAGAATTGGTATCAATAGTAGATTTGGTACTAAAATTTTACATTTCTCTGCAAAACGCAATCTTTACAACTTATTTCTATTCCTTGTGGAATATGATGCTAATGTTAATGCCGTAAATAAAAAGGGCAATACAGTATTACACGTTGCCTCTCAATACGAATCCACAGCAATAGCAGAGGTTGCTGTAGTTATGAGCAAAAATGTTAATGCTCAGAATATCGATGGCGACACTCCTTTGCGTTATTCAATAAAGTATAAGCACCTTGATGTTATGCAAAAGTTGTTACAATGCGGTGCAGATATCAATTGCCAGAATCGTCTCGGTGAATCTCCTCTTCACATGGCTGTAAAATATGCTGACACAGTAACGTTGGGATTGCTGATCAAAAGGGACGCTTTCCTTGAAATTAAAAATATAGAAGGAAGTACCCCTCTTCACCTTGCAGTTTCATTGAATAAAAAAGATCATGTGGAGCTTTTATTGCAAAATAGAGCAGACATTAACGCAATCGGAAGAGATAGTTGTACTCCTCTGCACCTTGCTGTTATGAAAGGCAATAAAGAAATTGTCGAGTTATTGTTAGATAGGAAGGCAAACGCTCATCTGAAATGTTTTTATAACTCTGAAGAAGGTTATACAGCACTGGAAAACGCTGTAGCAAATCGAAACAAAAAAATTGTAGCATTGTTTCTGCTTCATGTAATCATTTTAGAGTAGAGAAGATGTCCTACGAGCAAATCGTTATATACGGTATAACATTAATTATTGCTATTAAAATATTTCTCTTTTTCAGAAGAATATACAAAAATCTCGTCAGAAAGGCTCCATTGAGAGAGAGTGAAAAGAAAACAGATCAAGAACTTCACCTCGAAAATCATGACATCCAGGTCTATAAAGAAAATCTAAAAGTAGTCGATATTGCAAAGCCAGTGGGCAAATGGACACAAATGGTTATACTGAATGATGGGTTGATGCAGCGTTTGGCTGTAATAGTTTAGACTTGATCTGACAGGCAAACAAAGTAAGATAAAAATATGAACAAATTTTAAAGGAGTGTCAGATATGAGTACAACACAAGAAAAAATACTAAAACCAAAGTTGGGATTGCTAGAACTTGCAAAGCAATTAGGAAATGTATCACAGGCGTGTAAGGTAATGGGATATTCAAGGGATACATTTTACCGCTTCAAAGAACTGTATGAAACAGGAGGAGAAGAGGCTTTACAAGAGATAAGCAAAAGCAAGCCATTATATGCAAATAGAGTATCGGAGGATATAGAAAAAGCAGTAATTGAAATAGCAATAGAATTTCCAGCGTATGGACAAGAAAGAGCAGCAAACGAACTGAAAAAGAGAGGAATTCTCATCTCTGCAAGTGGAATAAGATCAGTGTGGCAAAGAAACGATCTTGAGAATTTCAAAAAGAGGTTAAAGGCATTAGAAGCAAAAGTAGCTCAAGATGGCATTATCTTAACAGAAGAGCAGATAACAGCTCTAGAGAAGGCTAAGGAAGAAAAAGAGGCCCATGGAGAAATTGAAACAGAACATCCAGGATACTTGGGTAGCCAAGATAGCTATTATGTGGGTAATATCAAAGGTATTGGACGAATTTACCAACAAACCTTTGTTGATACCTACTCTAGAGTTGCTTTTGCTAACAGAAAGGACTGCTATTACAGCTGCAGACCTTCTCAATGATAGGGTGATACCGTCTTTTGATGAACAGAAAGTATCATTGCTACGCATTTTGACGGATCGTGGTACAGAGTACTGTGGCAGACCTGAAAATCACGCTTACCAGCTGTATTTGGGGGTAGAAAATATTGATCATTCTCGAACCAAAGCTCGTTCTCCACAAACTAATGGCATATGTGAAAGGTTCCACAGAACTATAGACCTGCTGCAAAAGGTGATGACAAAATGATGTGAGAGAGGTAAAAGAAGAATAAGCAGATTGAGTAAGGTAAAAAAATGAGCTTTAGTTACTATAACATAAAGAAACATCCAAGAAACTTTCGTAATATAACAGGTTTAACTGTAGAGGAGTTCGAAAAGGTGGTGGAAAAAGTGAGGTCTGAGTGGGAAAAACTTGAAAAACAAAAAAAGTGCCATGGTAGAAGATCACAACTACCAACTCTGGAAGATAAGTTATTTTGCGTAATTTTGTACTATCGCACTTACATAACACACAGATTTTTAGGGTGCCTGTTCAATGTGCACAACGCAAATGTGTGTAGGTTACTGAAGAAAATAGAGCCATTACTTGCCAAAAAAGTTACTATCACAAAAGATAGAAGTATGACGCCAGAAAAAACACTGAAGATTTTGGCTGATGTTACAGAACAGCAAATACAGAGACCAGAAGATAGTAAAAAACGGAAGAAATCATATTCAGGAAAAAAAAGAACCAACACTATGAAAACTGAGATTATTATCGAAGAAGGAGGAAGAATTTTATCAGTGTCAAAGTCATACCGTGGTAGAATTAGTGATTTTCGCATAAGGAAACAAGAAAAATATTTACCACTTGATAGCATAAAACATGCCGATTCTGGATATCAAGGTTGGCAAAAATTGCAAAGCAATGTTATAATTCCATATAAAAAGTATCGTAAAAAGCCATTAACTCAAGAGCAGAAAGAGCATAATAGAAGATTAGCATCATTTAGAATGAGAGTAGAAAATAAGATCCGAGAGATAAAGATATTTAAAATTATGTCGAATGTTTATCGCAATTTTCAGAAAAAATATAACCTGAGGTTCAATATTATTGCTGGTATTGTAAATCTTAAGCACGCCTTTTAGTTAACCTTGATTTTATTCACCCTCCTTCCCTTTTTTTTATCGCTTGATTCGCAGCAGGTCTTATGCAAGATGAATGCTACAATATTATCTTCAGAAAGAAAATTTACACCTCTTTGGCAGAACTTCAGCTAGATGTAGACCATTGGGTGCATTCTTACAATAGATCTCGACCGCATTCAGGTAAATATTGCTATGGTAAGACACCTATGCAAACCTTTTTTGATAGTATGCATATTGCTTATCAGAAAAATATTGATAGCATTAAACAGGATGCTGATTTTGGCTTTGACTTTGTCAATTCTTCTGTCAGTTAATTCACGCCTGTCAGATTAAGTCTAAACTATTACATTTCATTCCTCTTGTATCTGCTAACTTTTGCTTTATTGTTGGCAAACATCCAGCACCATCCCAATTTGCCTTTGTTGTAGTGACTGGTTTCATCAATATGCAAAACTTTGCTTGCTCTTACCTCTTCCTCTACTCGTTCATATGCTTCTTTACACTTCGATGCAACCCTTGCTCCACTAGTGGACACACCCCCACTACTTATACTCATGTTACAGATGTCTATCATAATATTTGTTATTTCCCGCTTTGAGTTCTTATAAAACCCACTCAACGCCGTAATTACTGACTTAACTCTAGGACCAAAGGTATCAGGTGTAACTCCTTCTGGTAATTTACTACTCTTTCTTTTCCCACATTTCTTGCAACGCCCATGCTCCAATTGATATTCTACTACATATGGTTTAACTTCTGGAAGATCAACCTTCTGATGCACGTATGGCTTCTCACATATCGCAATTTCTCCACCACATTCGCATTCATTCAACAATTCTATTTTTACCACCTCATCTGCTTCCATTGTAGCACGGTGACTTCCTTTATGTCCAACCTGACCACCTATCTTCCTGCCGCCCTCTGACTTATCTTTTAGTGTGTCTTTTTTTATTTTGTACAGCTCTTTTGAACTTGGTATTGATGAATTCCTTGAGTTTAAGCCAAGCCTCTCTCTTAGTTCAGCATTCTCTATTTCTAAGATTTTATTTTTTTCTTCAAGCTTTGCTACTTTCTGCTCTAAGTTTTTACATAACTTTACAACACCGATCAACAATTGAAGCATCTAACCTTACATTACTATCAACATTTTGTGTTATTACTACTTTAATATATTATGTCAATTATTTTTTATCTTTGCCACACCTCTGAACGGATACAATTTTTGCGTCAAAACGCTCCTCAAATGCATCAACCCGGTCTTGTGATTCCTTCTTCACTCACTCGTTCAGCATTTGAACTACCTAATTGAGAATTTGGCTTCATTTCTTTAACTTTATCATCAACTATTTTTTCCACTTTCTCTATTTTATTATTACCACTGGCCATAATTGCAGGTAGAAAATCTTTCATCAAATCTAGCAATTTCTGCATATCATCCTCTTCATGAGTACTATTACCTTTTTCCACAAGCTTTTGCATTCTTGAAAAGCTTTTGATGGTTCCATCCTCTATTAACTCTTGTATAGCAGATCGCTTCTCTTTGTCTTTAAGCATTTTTATGATCCTTATTTTATCCTGGGCCTCTTTTGATTTTTCATCGTCTGTAGGGTATACCATATCGTGAATGAACTCTTTCTCTAATCTAGAGAAGTTAGTCTTTTCCCAAGTCAATTCATCGATCACATCTTTCACAAAACTTTTCACTGCTTTTCCGCATTCAATTGCACCCTCTTTTACTTTACCAATACTTTTATCTGCGTTTTCTTTTATTTCATCTCTATGAGCATGTCTTCAAACTCAAGAATGAGCTAATTTGTGGAGCATAATAGTGATCATATTAAAAAAGATGTTGTTTTTTGAAGTGAGAGGAGAATGCTCATAATCCTTACTCATACGTCTAAAATTGGAGAGCCAAGCAAAGGTTCTTTCAACAATCCAACGTTTAGGAATAACCTGAAATCCTGTATCAACTACTTTCTTGGTAATCGTCAATAAACATCCAGTTTCCAATAAACAGCGGTTTTGCAATTTACCTGTATATCCTTGATCAGCAAAAAACTTACGTAATGTTGGAGCTTTGCATTTGGCTTGAACAAAAAGATTTAGTGCACCATCACGATCTTGAATGCTTGCACTGTGTACTTCAGCAGCAATTACAAGACCTAGAGTATCTACAACGATGTGACGTTTTCTACCCTTTACTTTCTTGCCAGCATCATATCCTCTGGATCCCCTTTTTGAGTGGTTTTTACTGATTGACTGTCAATTATTCCTACTGATGGAGTTTCATTCTTACCAATTATCTTTCTTAGTTTTTTAACTAGAAAATCTTGAATTTCTTGCCATATTCCACTTTTTTTCAAACGCGAATTACAACTATACACGGTTTTCCATGGTGGAAAATTCTTAGGTAGTTGTCTCCATTGACAGCCTGTTCTCATCACATAGCGGATTGCGTTAATAATTGTTCTAATACTGTGTCTTCTTGGTCTGCCGGTCTTTTTAGGTTCAAAATATTGCTCTATCATCTTCCATTCTTTGTCACTTATATCGCTTGGGTACATTTAAAATATATCTTATAACACACTTCTTAACTCCTTTCTACTTAGTTTGAAGACATGCTCTATGCTGATATATGGCATAACCAATAGCAGCTATAGCAAATAGTGCCACAAACCCTACTAATGCTGCTCCACCACCAATTAATGCACCAGTCACTCCTCCTACTGTTAATAAACCTGCCAGTGTACCCGTTAATGTTGTAACTGCTGCTCCACCTATCACTCCTTGAACTAACAGTTGGTTGCCTAAAGCTTCAAGCTTTTCCTCCATGCCTTTTACTTTATTTACTTGTTCAAGCAATATTTTTAATTCATTGTTGTTTTTCTCAAGATACTCCTTTACAATATCTATTGCATTCTTCAAAAGATCTTTATCTTTCATCAGCAATTCAGACACATGCTTAATAGCTGATTCGTCAAAAATTTCACCTTCCTTTTGAAGGCTATTTAGTTTTAATAGCGCCTCCAGTTGTTGTAACAAATCTTCTTTTCCACTAATATATTTTACTATATTTTCAATCAACACCTCTGAATCACCAGTATCTGTTGCACCACCTTGTACCATATTCAATTCTTATCAATTATAAATATGCCTAATTATACATACCAATTATTAATTATATTATAATAAATATGAAGTAATTAATATAATAACCTCTTTCCAAATATAGAATTTGTATTAAAATATCTAGATTACATGAAATTAAGGTATTTTATGGGTGAAAAAAAATTAAAAGCTGCTGTGGTTTTATCAGGGTGTGGTCACCTTGACGGTGCAGAGGTAAGAGAAGCGGTTTTAAGTTTGCTTGTGCTTGATCAGCAGGAAATGGATGTTAAATGCTTTGCACCTGATATCAATATCATACAAGTTATGAATCATAAAACAAAAGAGGTAACAAAAGAAAAAAGGAATGTACTTGCAGAAGCTGCAAGAATCGCAAGAGGCGAAATATATGACTTAAAAGAAGCCAAAGCTGAAAATTTTGACATGCTAGTTGTACCTGGTGGATACGGGGTTGCAAAAAATTTGTCTGACTTAGCTGAAAATAAAGACATGGTGACAGTAATGCCTGAATTTGAAAGATTAGTTTCAGAATTTTTTGTTACAAAAAAGCCGATAGGAGCGATATGCATATCTCCAGCCATCATTGTTTCAATTTTAAGTAGCAAGATAGGTAAAGAAGAAAGTAAGGTTAAGGTAACTATAGGAGATGACAGAGAACAGTTGATAGAGAAGCTTGGTGGTGAACACATAAAGTGTGATACAGGGTTATCAATAGAAGACGAAGAACATAATGTATTTTCCTGTTCTGCTTATATGCGTAGCGACGAAAGTATATACTCTGTATATCAAGGGATAAAGCATATGATTGACAGCATGGTAAAAAAGATTAACAAAAAAACTAAACAGCCATTCCTCTAAGATGTAGTAATTTAGACTTCTTTACACAATTAACTGTTGAATTTTACATTCCTAGCTGTATTATGGTTATATAGCTAAAGTGCTCTAGGTTTACGACTATTACTTGTTAGCGGCGTGGCGTAGGGCTGCACTAGCTATATATATTTAGCTCTTTTTTTATAAACGCAAGGTGTTTTATATGTCAGATCTTTTCTATATTGAAACTACGTGTTGTGTGGACGGTCAGTGTGATGTCTATACAGGGGAAGTGAGTTTTAATGATGTCATGTTAGGCAAGTTCAGTCTAAATTCGTGCAGCGGGAAAGAAGCTATGATAAATCTAGACGTTATTACATTCGATATTAATATCGCTATTGATGGTCAAAATGGAAAGACAATAAAAAGAGACCTTAAAGGTCTTGAATTTGTAACTAAAAATGATGGTTCTTGGTATATTAATAAGGATTTTGGTAATGATAGATTTGAAGTTATAGTAAAGCAATCATAATTTTACATCTCAGGTGTAACATTTAGTATAGGTGCTATTCTATTTATAATGTTTTTTACTATAGGCGCAGCAATTATTCCCCCGGTGTGGTGCATTCCTTGAGGTTCATCAATAGCAATTAGCACTATATACCTTGGGTCAAGCATAGTTAGTACTCCTATAAATGACGCTATGTTTGCATCTTTGCTATATTTACCATCTACAACTTTTTCCGCCGATCCAGTTTTTCCTCCTATTGAATATGCCTTTATTTTTGCTTTTCTGCCAGTGCCATCTGTTACTGCTGCGCGTAATAATTTTCTCATTTCCCTGGAGGTTCTTCTTGAGATAATTTGCTCTCCTATACTTCTTTTATTCAACATCAAGGTTGCGTTATGAAATATCCCATTGTTGATTAATGCTGCTGCAGTTTGTGCAAGATGTATAGGAGTTACAGCTATGCCATAACCATAAGATGCTGTTATTAAAGTGTTTTCACTCCATTTATCCGGGATTATCGGTGTGGACTTTTCTGGTATTTCTATTTTCAAAGGAGAAAATAGCTTCATAGCTTTAAAGTATTCTACTTGTTTTTCAATACCTAATTTGACTGCAATTTTTGCTGCACCAATGTTGGATGATTTTACAAATATATCTTGCACAGTAATTTTTGGAGTTTTAGATTTGTGAAAGTCCTGAATTTTATACTTTCCAATGGTGATTGGTGTTGATACGTCATATAAATCGCTAGTTTTTGTAACGTTTGCATCAAGCGCTGCGGCTATCGTAAAGTATTTTAATACCGACCCCATTTCGTATACCCCAAGACTGGCGCGATTAAACTTTTGTACATCTTCTGCCTTATTCTGTAGGTTGGGATTAAAATCAGGTAGACTGACCATTGAAATGACTTCACTATTTCTCACATTTAAAACAATTCCTACTCCGCCGAGTGCCTGATATCTGCTTACGGCTTTAGTTAGCTCTTCATGCACTATGCTTTGCACTCGTGTATCTAAGGATAGTTGAACATATTGATCAGCAGAGCGTGACCATCCCTGTCGGATGACAGAAGATTGTGCAGAAGCTTGGTCTGGTGTCATTCCAGTGCACTGACACTGGAATCCAGTTTTATGCGCAATTTCATCACAAACATTGTTTTTGACATATGTTTCTGGAATCCGTTGTTCATCACGTAATTTGTCAGTATTTTTATATCTGGATCCCAGTGTCACGCACTGGATCTGTTGTGTGGGGAATTGCTGTGCAGGAATTGCTTTCAAGTTGCAACATTCATACAACTGTATATCAGGTACTTGGATAACAGAATGTTGTTTGTTTTTACTTATATATGCCTCAACTCCTGCAATACCGTTGCCATCTATGTCAGTGTAACCAAGCACGTGTGAAAATAAATTACTGTGAGGATATATACGTTTTACATCGTTATAGAAGTTTATTCCTGGCACGCCGGCATTTTTTATTGCTAACAGTTCTTTTGGAGTTAAGTGCCGCTTTACCCAAGCAAATTTCTTTTTTGAAGTAAGTACTCTATATGAATTCTCGTATTCAAGATCATTCAAAATAGAACACAGTTGTGCTGCTATACTTTCCGGATTCTTTACTTTGGTTGCATCTGTATATAGTGATGTTGTGGGCACATTTGTTGCTATTACCACTCCATTTCTATCTAAAATATCAGGTTGTTTATGTACTGTATTATCTTTTCTAAAATCTTCTGAAGTAGTAGGTTGATCAAATGTTAAGGAGAATATGCGAAAAATAATTATTATATAAAACGTAAATAATGGTACTATAAAACACAGTGAGCGGAGCTTATTTTTAAGTAATGCTTGCATATTTACTTGATTTGACAAAAATGGAAATTATCTTAGCTGAGCCGCGAGGTTTTTGTGCCGGAGTAAAAAGAGCTGTGGACATATTAGCTATTACTTTAGAAAAATACAAAAACAAGTGCCAAGTTTATGTGCTACACGAAATTGTTCACAATAAATATATAGTAGAGGACTTTAAGAGACAAGGAGTGGTTTTTGTAAACAGTATCGAGGAAATTGAAGATAATGGAGGAATACTGATCTTCAGCGCGCACGGAGTGTCAAAAAATATAGAAGATGAGGCAAAAAGAAAGGGTATTCAAGTGATTGATGCAACATGTCCTTTAGTCAGCAAAGTGCATAAAGAGGCAAAAAGGTATGAAAACAGTGGTAAAGAATTAATTCTCATTGGGCATGAAAACCATCCAGAAGTTAAGGGAATTAGAGGAAGAGTAAATAATCCTATCATTTTAGTGCAAACTGTACAGGACGTACGCAATTTAAAAGTTAAAGATCCAGATAATTTATCTTATGTTACACAAACTACATTAAGCATCGACGATACCCGTGACATTATTGCTGCCCTGAAATTAAGATTTCCAGGTATAACAGGTCCAGATTTAAAGGACATATGCTATGCAACGCAAAACAGACAAAATGCTATTAAAAAGCTAGCTGAAATTGTAGACATGGTGTTAGTTGTAGGAAGTAAAAATAGCTCAAATTCAAACCGCTTATTAGATCTGTGCACTGCCAGAGGAAAAAGAGCCTACTTAATTGATAATTACAGATGTGTGAATAAAAGCTGGTTTCAGGGCGTAGAAAAGATAGGAATCACTGCAGGTGCTTCTGCTCCTGACATATTGGTTGATGAATTAATGGACTACCTAAAAGTAAACCTGAGTGTAAAAATTTCAGTTATGCCAGGTGGTATTCTTGAAAATGTTCAGTTTAAAATACCGAATCTGGTTTAAAACACAACTTATCTACTAAGCTTCTCTTGAAATTACTTGGAGCACACAAACCAGCGTCTGTAGCTAAGACGTCATACCGCCGCGGCGCTAACAAGTAGCGGGATGACGGTTGTCGGTAAGCCTAAGTCAGTTTAGCTATATGCTTTTAATTCCCCCAAAAGGAGAATTAAATATGTGAAGTCCTAGTTGATATGATTTAATGAATGGTTAGTTTAAATTACTAGTTTATTTAAGAGATTTTGATAATATTTAACCCACTCGCTTTTCTATTTTCCATATCGCGATGAGCTTGAATTATTTCATCAAATTTATATTTTTTATTGATCCGTACAGTTAAAAGTTTTTTTCTTATCATCTCGAAGATTTCCATTGTGGTAAGCACTAATGTGAATCTATCATGCTTATAATGGTATATTGAGGTTCCAGTTGCAAATAACGAACGTGAACTAAGTAAAGAAAAACTAATAGGAGCGTTACCTGATATCTGCCCATAGGAAACGTATATGCCAAACCTGCCTAAAGATTCAAAAGAAAGCTTGCTTGTAGCGTAACCTATAGGGTCATATACTGCACCTACTCCTCTGTTTTGCGTAATCTCCATAACTTTAGAAACGAAGTCTTTATCATTGTAGTTTATTGCGTATGTGCAGCCACTTTGTAAAGCTATCTTCATTTTTTCATCAGAGCTTACAGAACCTATCACTACACCTTTTTTATCCTTTGCCCATTGGCATATTATTTGTCCTAAGCCACCATTAGCCCCATGAACTAGCACGAAAGCACCAGGCCTAACTTTATAAGATTGATTAACTAAATAGTGAGCTGTCATACCTTTAAACAGCACTGCAGCAGCAACTTCATCAGATATGTCATCTGGAATTTTTATCAGATATTTTTGGTGTATAATGCGCTTTTCACAATATGCCCCTGGAGGAGCTGTGCAATATCCAACTCTGTCTCCAATTTTGAATCCATCACTGATTTTTTTACCAAGCTTTTCAATAACTCCCACTGCTTCCACTCCAAGCACTGATGGTAGATCTTTAATTTTGCGCATACCTTTTCTGTGCTCTAAATCATAACGATTTAAGCCGATAGTTGTGTTACGTACTAAAATTTCCTCGCCTTTTGGCTCACCTATGCTCTTATCTACAAATTCTAATACTTCTGCTCCCCCAGTTTTTTTTATTTGTATAGCTCTAACCATGATGAATGTAAGATAAAAACTTTAATTATGTTATCTAACAATTAATATTTTGCAAAGTTATTGTTTCCACAATCAATAGACTTCTTGCGTTACTTCCTGTCATTCCAGCGCATGACGCTGGAATCCAGATTTTTTTATATAATCAAGTCATAGGATGGCAAAAAGTCAACCTTATCTGTATGAGCTATACATTTTTTCTGGATCCCAGTGTCAGCTACTCGGATGACACCCTATTGATTACTGAAATGACATGGTTTGCAAACATTCTGTTACTTAAGCTTAAAAAACGTGTATGATAGTGTTATTTCGCTCAAATCTTTTGTATTACTATCAAGCATTATCTCAGGATCTATGTAGAAAGATACGGGCATAGCTGCTTTTTGTTTTGGTAGCAACATTTGTTCTTCAAAACAAAAGCATGCAATTTTATTGAAATACTTACCTGCTTTAAAAGGCGTAACATTATACACCGCCATTCCAAATGAAGGCTGATCAGATAGATTTTTTGCGTAATAAAATGCTAAACTTTGTTCTCCTATGTTTACGTCAACGTAGTTAGTTTCTGATTTAAATTCCCAAGGTAGATCGGACATTATATCAGCATTGAAGTGAACCCTGATTTTTTGGTCAGTTGCACTTATTGTTGCATGAGTTACTTTTCTTGTTGTGCCACCATATCCAGTAGCTTTACAAAAAATGCTATATAGTGGTACCGATGCATATGCAAGACATAGCATCAACACGACTAAAGATATTAAAAAGAAAACTATAGAATTCTTGTTATTCTTCCTTAAAAAGGAGAACATTTAGTCCCTGTTATTAAGTAACCTGAGCAAACTGAGAAATATATTGATAAAGTCTAGGTAAAGACTAGTTGCACCAAGTATTGCCAGCTTAGTAGTAGCAGCTTCTGAACCATCATTATACTTGTAATAAACATCCTTGATTCTCTGAGCATCAGATGCAGTTTTTAAAGTAAACACTATCACCGATATGAATGATATTGCAAAATCGAGTGGACCACTTCCAAGGAACAAATTCACTACAGATGCTATAATTAATCCCCAGACTCCCATTCTCAAAAAAGAGCCCATACTTGTTAGATCTCTTTTTGTGATGTTACCATACAAAGCCATAGAGCCGAACATGATTGATGTAATGAAAAATGCTCTTGCTATACTTTCTGCAGTATAAATTATGAAAATATAGGATGAAGACATTCCAATTAATACTGCAAACGCAAAAAATATGGTGAATGCAGACTGAACACTAAGATGTAGAATTTTAGGGTATACAAAAAACACTAGTACAAGTGGAGAAAATATTACTGTATACAACAGGACTGGATTAGAATGAATTACCTGAAAAAGACCTGAAAACACCGTTAGGAACGCGACAAGCCCTGTAACGCCTAAAGCTAAAGCCATATAATTATATACTTTAGTTAGGTAACTTCTAAGCCCAGCACTGTAGTAAGCGCCTTGAGAGCGAATATCCTGTTCATTTCTCATGTAAGACATAATATAACTCCTTTTATCCATTACTTAACACATTATAATATAAAACCATATTTTTATCAAGTGTTTTTATTATAAACAGCTATGCGCTGGCATTTGTTTTAATATAAATAGAATATAGGCCTATTGCTGCTGCATTTGAAACATTTAAACTGTTAATTGCATTTGACATTGGTATTTTTAAAAGATAATCACAGTTTTCTTTAACTAACCTCCGCATTCCTTTCTCTTCGGAACCAAAAATAATTACTCTTTTTTTCTCAAAACTCTTTATTTCATCTATATTTTCTTTAGTATTGCAATCAAACCCATAACACCAGTAACCGACCTTTTTTAAATACTGCATAGTTTTTACTATATTTGTAACGTATATTAGTGGGACAATATCCAATGCTCCACTTGCTGCTTTTGCAATAGATGCATTTTCACTTGGTGAATGGTTATGTGGTAAAATCAATGCGTCGACATTAAAACAAGCTGAAGTTCTTAAAATCGACCCAATATTGTGCGTGTCAGTGACTTGATCTAAAATGACTATAGTAGATCTATCGTTCGAGCTTTCAGCTATTTCTTCAATGCTTAAGTTATAAAGAATAGGGGCAACATTTAAAGCAATTCCCTGATGGTTAGCACCTTTGGGTAAAACGTCATTAAGTATTTTGCTTTCTACTAATCGAACTTTAATGCCCTTACTGTCTACACATTGCCTAATTTCTTTTTTGTGCTCTCTATAGAAATTTTCTGTTGCTAACAGTTCTATACACCGCCTATTTTTATTCTTCAGTGCTGACATGCAGGTGTGCTTTCCATACAGCCAAAAATTCTCATTAGTTTTTGACGATTTCATCGTATTATTGAAAATCGGGTTTTTATAGAATAAGCAACATTTTACTATGTTTGGATATTGTTGTAAAATTATACAATTCGATTAATGCGTTTATGTCGGACGATGAGTTGGATTGGCAAAAAAATGTTAAGCCAATAGAATGTGGAAAAGTTACTTTGAAAGTTGATCATAAAGTAAATATAAAGTCTATGGTTGATAAAGGTACCTCCGACTCACAAGGGAATTTTCTTAATACCAATAATAGTAACTCATCATTTTGTCTTGACCAAAACACAAAATCAAAAGTTGATAGGGGTAAATATTTTATAAGCGATAAGCTCGATTTGCATGGCTATAATATAGAGGATGCTTACTGTAAATTGATAGATTTTATTATCAAAAATTATCGAGCAGGAAATAGATGTTTATTGGTAATTACGGGATACGGCAGTGCAACAAACAAAACAGACACTATAAAGAGTAACTTAAATAAATGGTTAAATGACACTAAAATCCAGCATATGGTTCTATACTACCAGCAAGCTACGAAAAAACATGGTGGTAAAGGGGCTTTTTATGTTTTATTAAGAAGGCTTAGGCCCTATTAGCTGCTTAAGTTTCCTTTTAAGCCTTAATTTTTCTTGTATAGCCATATAAAAACCAGTGTTCGGCAGCGCATGACGCACAATTGTACAAACATTGTAGCCGTTATTCAAGTAGCCCGCAGAAACGAAAAACTTGCTTGACAAACTCCGCCAGCCCCCTTATCATGAAACTGAAGCTATTTATTTATCTTCGCAATCTGTGCAGGTTAATGACAAAAAACTTAGGGTATTTGGCGTCTCATGTTTAATTTTTCGCACTACGTGCATCGCATGTCTTTAAAAATTTCTAGGTTTTTACCTATATAAGCCGAAACGCGCTTACAAAGCGTTTAAGACAGCAAAAAACGTCAAATTGACAAGGGAGAATTTGAATGCTAGCTACTACGGGGTTTCTTTGCCTTTTTTCCTGCTTAGTAAATTTCTTAAACACTTGCGGTGTAGGTTAGTTGCAAGTTAAAAGCAGCTAAATCGCTCTTAATCAAGCGTTTTAGAATAAAAAAACGCCGATATTTTAGTACATAGTAAATAGCCAACCACCACGGGGCTTCTTTTGCCTTTTTTTTATTTGGTAAATTTCTTAATATTTATAGCTAAAGTAATTTAAAAGTCCGTGAAGGGTGTCATGCCAGTGCTTGACACTGGCATCCAGTTTTCCATATAATCTCATCAAAAATGTTTATTTTCTAGCTACTTTTATACTTATCAACCCAGTATGCTTACTTACAATTAAAATTTCTGGATCCCAGTGTCTGGGCACTGGGATGACAGCTAGCCTGACAACCGTCATCCCGCTGCTTGTTAGCGGGATCTAGAGATACCGCGAATGAATCGCGGTATGACGTAGGACTGCTGTCATTCCAGTGCTCCTTTTTTTGTCATCCGAGTAGCTGACACTGGGATCCAGGAAACTTAACTTTACACCAGGTGAATGTACAATAAGAACTGGATTCCAGACTGGAATGACACCGAAGGGGCTACTGGGATGACAGGAGAAAGAGGTACTGGAATGACAAGAGAGGGTACTTGGGTGACAGGAGGTAATGCAGGAAGTCTAATAGTTGTAATAGTTTAGACTTGATCTGACAGGCAAACAAAGTAAGATAAAAATATGAACAAATTTTAAAGGAGTGTCAGATATGAGTACAACACAAGAAAAAATACTAAAACCAAAGTTGGGATTGCTAGAACTTGCAAAGCAATTAGGAAATGTATCACAGGCGTGTAAGGTAATGGGATATTCAAGGGATACATTTTACCGCTTCAAAGAACTGTATGAAACAGGAGGAGAAGAGGCTTTACAAGAGATAAGCAAAAGCAAGCCATTATATGCAAATAGAGTATCGGAGGATATAGAAAAAGCAGTAATTGAAATAGCAATAGAATTTCCAGCGTATGGACAAGAAAGAGCAGCAAACGAACTGAAAAAGAGAGGAATTCTCATCTCTGCAAGTGGAATAAGATCAGTGTGGCAAAGAAACGATCTTGAGAATTTCAAAAAGAGGTTAAAGGCATTAGAAGCAAAAGTAGCTCAAGATGGCATTATCTTAACAGAAGAGCAGATAACAGCTCTAGAGAAGGCTAAGGAAGAAAAAGAGGCCCATGGAGAAATTGAAACAGAACATCCAGGATACTTGGGTAGCCAAGATAGCTATTATGTGGGTAATATCAAAGGTATTGGACGAATTTACCAACAAACCTTTGTTGATACCTACTCTAGAGTTGCTTTTGCTAACAGAAAGGACTGCTATTACAGCTGCAGACCTTCTCAATGATAGGGTGATACCGTCTTTTGATGAACAGAAAGTATCATTGCTACGCATTTTGACGGATCGTGGTACAGAGTACTGTGGCAGACCTGAAAATCACGCTTACCAGCTGTATTTGGGGGTAGAAAATATTGATCATTCTCGAACCAAAGCTCGTTCTCCACAAACTAATGGCATATGTGAAAGGTTCCACAGAACTATGCAAGATGAATGCTACAATATTATCTTCAGAAAGAAAATTTACACCTCTTTGGCAGAACTTCAGCTAGATGTAGACCATTGGGTGCATTCTTACAATAGATCTCGACCGCATTCAGGTAAATATTGCTATGGTAATACCAATTCCCACTGCACAACAAACGGATAGATAATAATAAAAAAAAAGCCATACTGAAGTAAGTAAAATAGCGAGGTTTAAATGGCATTAAGATCAAAATTATTGGATGAAAAAGTAGTAGAATCAGCAAAAGAAATGCTGAAGAAAGTAAGGAATAATGCATATGTTTCAAAAAAACTAAATGCTGTAATTGCAGCAAAAAAGTACAGTATAACGGCTGTAGCAAAAATATATTGCATTTCAAGAAGCGCACTAACTTCGTGGGTAAAACTCTTGAAATTTGGCAGAGAAGAAAAACTGTTTGCTCCTCCACAACGACGTAGAAAAACTAAATTAAATCAGGTTCAACTACAGCAAGTTGAAGTATGGATAGAAGAAAATCCCAACATTACTATTAAAGAAATGAGAATAAAGATTCAGGAAAAATTTGGTCTGAATGTCAGTAAGTCCACAGTGCACCGTAATATGCAAAGAATGAAATTTTCATATATTACACCAAGGCCAGTTCATAATGGACAAGATAAAAACAGACAGGAAGAATTCAAAAAAAAATCTCAATGAAATTATTGGCAAGTATCCTAAAAAAGAGCTGTTTTTCTTTGATGAATCAAGGTTTGGCACACATTCGAAAGTTGGACATGGGTGGTTTAAAAAGGGCACCAGGACGAAGGTTAAAATAAAATTAGGTAGGCAAAATTTTTATCTCTACAGTGCAATTAATCCCCAAAACGGAGAAAATTCTAGTTTGCTTGCACCAAATGTTAACACTGATTGTATGAATATATTTCTTGAGCAAATGTCACAATATTTAGGAACAAGAGAGGCTTTTTTAGTTATGGATTGTGCTAGTTGGCATAAGTCAAAAAATTTAAAGGTACCTAAAAATGTTGAGATTATATATCTACCACCATACTCACCTGAGCTCAATCCAGTTGAGAGGTTTTGGTTATATATAAAACAGAACATTTTGCGCAATAAGATATACGATACAATTGCTCTGCTTGAGGGTGCTTTGTGCAAATTTATTACTTCTCTTGCCAGCTCCACAATTAAACAACTCTGCAATGTCTCCTATTTGACTGACCAACAATGAGAATTGGTATTAGAGCTTGTCCGCAAACAAGAAAAGGGATAGTATATGAGTTTTAAAAACGGGGTTAGGAATGAGAAAAAAGTATCCAACAGATCTAAGTGAAAGAGAGTGGTCGATAATAGAGAAACACTTTAGAGTATCATACAAGAAAGGAGGAAGGCCGCTGAAACATAGCAAAAGAGAGGTATTATCTGCAATTTTTTATGTGCTACGTACAGGATGTCAATGGCGCTATTTACCGCACGATTTTCCGCCATGGAAGACAGTATATGAACAATTTAGGAGATGGAAAAAGCAAGGAATTTTCGAGAAAATGAACTATGATATTACTAAATATAGCAGGTCAAAAATGGGAAGAAATGAGGAGCCAAGTGCGTGTATAGTAGATAGCCAATCTGTAAAAACGACAGAAAAAGGGGACAAAAGGCTACGATGGAGCAAAAAAAGTTAAAGGTAGAAAGAGGCATATAATCACGGATACTCAGGGTTTTATATTGGGATGTTATGTGGGAGCTGCAAATGAAAATGACAGAGATGGAGTTAAGATAGCATTAGATAATATGAGGAAAAAATATACTAATGTTAGGAAAATGTGGGCTGATATGGGATATCAAGGAAAAGAGCTAAAAGATTACGTAAAAATAGAGCACAATATAGATATTGAAATTGTTAAAAGGCCTCCGTGCAGATTTTGGGTGCATAAAGATACACCGCCAGAGCTATTACCAAAAGTAGAGCAGGGATTTAAAGTACAGCCGAGAAGGTGGGTTGTAGAAAGGACTTTTGCTTGGATCAATAGGAATAGAAGGTTATCTAAAGAATACGATCTCCTTACAACATCTACTGAAAATTTTATATATCTGGCTATGAATAGATTGATGTTAAAGAGGGAATATGCTTGAATTTTATGGTTTGCGGACAAGCTCTAAGGATGAAGATGAAGCAACAAAAGATGAAAATATAAGCATTATACAAAGCATTGTTCGTGATTTATTGTTAAAGGGCGGGAAGGTAAAACGATATCTCTTCCATCATGATAGGATAGGACATGCAACTACTGCATTTGTAGATAATTCTTTTCTTCAGTTTGACAAGCATCTCTTTGCGGAATGTAAGAAAATTGAAAACGATCTAAAAAATGTAGCATATGAAAGTATTGTAAACAAAAATGAGCAAGCTCAAAAGGACAAATTAGAATTAAAAGTAGAGATAGATAATGAGTGCTTTTGTATAAAATATCCACAAGATAGTACTGTTGAAGTTGCAAAAATCCTAAGCAATGAAAAGAATAAAAGTTTAAACTTAAGAGCATGTCTTCAAACTAAGTAGAAAGGAGTTAAGAAGTGTGTTATAAGATATATTTTAAATGTACCCAAGCGATATAAGTGACAAAGAATGGAAGATGATAGAGCAATATTTTGAACCTAAAAAGACCGGCAGACCAAGAAGACACAGTATTAGAACAATTATTAACGCAATCCGCTATGTGATGAGAACAGGCTGTCAATGGAGACAACTACCTAAGAATTTTCCACCATGGAAAACCGTGTATAGTTGTAATTCGCGTTTGAAAAAAAGTGGAATATGGCAAGAAATTCAAGATTTTCTAGTTAAAAAACTAAGAAAGATAATTGGTAAGAATGAAACTCCATCAGTAGGAATAATTGACAGTCAATCAGTAAAAACCACTCAAAAAGGGGATCCAGAGGATATGATGCTGGCAAGAAAGTAAAGGGTAGAAAACGTCACATCGTTGTAGATACTCTAGGTCTTGTAATTGCTGCTGAAGTACACAGTGCAAGCATTCAAGATCGTGATGGTGCACTAAATCTTTTTGTTCAAGCCAAATGCAAAGCTCCAACATTACGTAAGTTTTTTGCTGATCAAGGATATACAGGTAAATTGCAAAACCGCTGTTTATTGGAAACTGGATGTTTATTGACGATTACCAAGAAAGTAGTTGATACAGGATTTCAGGTTATTCCTAAACGTTGGATTGTTGAAAGAACCTTTGCTTGGCTCTCCAATTTTAGACGTATGAGTAAGGATTATGAGCATTCTCCTCTCACTTCAAAAAACAACATCTTTTTTAATATGATCACTATTATGCTCCACAAATTAGCTCATTCTTGAGTTTGAAGACATGCTCTAAGAGTTGGTATACTGCAAATTGGGAAAAGTATAGTAAGAGTTGAAAGCTACAACGGAAAAAGAAATTATCTGGATGTTCTTAAGCAAGGTGTAATATTATCTTTTGATAGTGAAGCAGGAAAAATCAGTATTCATCTAAATCCTAAGAAAAATAGTAATGAAATAGAAGTAAAGCTTGATGAAAGTAGTGAAGAAGTGTTTGAAAAATTAAAAAAAGTGGATTAAGTTTAGGGGAAAACTGTCTTTTAGGAGGAAAAAGCGTTCTGGAAGCTATACGAGATGGAAATTTTGAAAGAAATAGAAGTATTATACCAACTAGCGTAATTGAACAACCAAATACTGCAACGAATACTCCACGATCTCACCTAGAGAACATTAGTCTGAGCGGACACAATTACAAAACTAAACAATAGACCTATCTATCATTCTAATGTGATTTCAGTTTTTTGTAACCGTTCACGGAGATAAGGTGATTTACAAAGTAAATATAAAAGTGTAAAGAAATAGGAAGCTAAATATGGAATGGGTAAATGACAACAGCGCTGCAAGGAAAGATTGTAGCAGAAAACGCTAATCTCAAGGAAGAAATAAAAGCGCTGAGCAGAGAAAATGACAGCTTGAAAGCAAAAATAGTTGAACTAGAAGACAAATTGGGCTTAAATTCGCAAAATTCATCGCTGCCACCATCACGAGATATATATCGTAAGAAAGGAAAAAAGAAGAGTGATAAAAACCCAGGAGGTCAGCCAGGACATAAGGCGCATAAGCGTGAATTAATGGCTGCAGACGAGGTAGTGAGCTGCATAATTGATAAGATTTGTATGTGTGAAAGTAAGGTCATTTTAGAAGATGAAATTGTTCATCAGAAGGTAGAATTACCAGAAATTAAGCCAATTGTGACTGAGTACAGGTTGCAAAGAGGACGTTGTAGAGTATGTAATAAAAGAATTACAGCAAATTTACCCAAGGTGTTACAAGAGATCTTCTAGGGTCTAATGCTAAAACGATCATAAGCAGCCTTAGTGGCTTTTTTATTAACTCAAAAAGAGAAGTACAACAGATTTTAAGCAGTATATTTAACCTCAATATAAGCCTTGGTTTAGTCTCAAATACTGAACGCAGGGTATCAAAGAAGTGTGCATCTGAATATGAGAGAATGAAG
This sequence comes from Trichonephila clavata, assembly GCA_019973975.1. Taxonomy (NCBI): domain Eukaryota; kingdom Metazoa; phylum Arthropoda; class Arachnida; order Araneae; family Nephilidae; genus Trichonephila; species Trichonephila clavata. Next base: position 3,944 of record BMAO01018815.1, on the reverse strand, counting down.
GAAGAGTTGCAAGGAAGCGAATATTTGCATATAGACGAAACAGGACACAAAAATCAAGGAAAGAGAGGCTGGAGTTGGGTAATAACGAACAAAGCGTTGAAACTTCTGAAGGTAACTGAGTCTCGTGGTAAGAAGGTGTTGAAGAGTTTACTGCCAGAATATGATGGCATAGTTGTGAGCGATAGATACGCTGTATACAATTACTTCAATCGTGAAAATAGACAGATATGTTGGGCACATTTGGCAAGAGATTTTGAGAGATTTGCCCATAGTAAAAATGTTGAAGTAAGCAAAATTGGCCAAGCACTAAAATCGCTCAGGGGAATGTTCAAAAAAGTGTGTCAAACCGAAAAAAAAGTAATAAATTGATATAAAAAAATGGAGGTTTGACAATGAGTCAAAAAATAGTAACCAGAACTACCGGATTGGTAGATTATAAAGAATTAGAAACAAATATCCTGTCGTCTATACGAGAAGGCAGGCCGTTGACAGGAAGAGATGGAGCATTAACACCATTTATAAAAAGACTGCTGGAGGCAAGTTTGGAAGGTGAAATAGAAAATCACTTGTTGGCTGAAAGCGAAGAAATAATCGAAGAAATGGGAGGAATGGAAAGACTTTACGTACCAGTGCAGGTTCATTTGAGCTATTAACACCAAGAGATAGGGAGGGAAGTTTCGAACCACAAATAGTCAAAAAAAGGCAAACAAGCCTACATCCAGAGCTTGAAACAAAGATTTTGAGCACATTTGCCAGTGGTATGAGCTATAGAGATATAGCATCACATGTAGAAGAAATTTACGATCACAAAATATCGGCAGCAGAGATATCAAGTATTACCGACAAATTGCTACCGGTAATCAACGAATGGCGTAGTCGCCCATTGCAGTCTGTGTACCCAATAGTGTTCATGGTTTTTCAAAGTTAAGGAGGACGGGCATTGCGTAAGTAAATGCATGTATAATATATTAGGCGTAGATCAAAATGGCAGAAAAGAGGTACTAGGCTTTTATTTAGCCGAAAGTGAGGGAGCCAACTTCTGGTTGGGAGTACTAAATGATCTAAAAGAAAGAGGAGTAGAAGATATTCTAATTGCTTGTGTTGATGGTCTAAAAAGTTTTCCTGCAGCAATAAATAGTGTGTTTCCTAAAGCAGAAGTACAGCTATGTATAGTGCATCAGATAAGGAATTCATTGAAATATGTATCCAGCAAAGATGTGAAAGTTTTCATGAACGATTTGAAGAAAATATATCGTGCTTCAAGTAAAGAAATCGCTGAGAATTATTTGCTTGAGCTGGAAGAAAATGGGGTGAAAAATATCCTTTGGTTATAAGATCGTGGCAAAACAATTGGGAAAATTTATCTGGTTATTTTAAGTATTCTGGGCCAGTTAGGAAGCTAATTTATACTACCAATCCTATTGAGGGGCTACATAGGCAGATCAGAAAATTCACAAAAACCAAAGGCTCATTTACCAGCACAAATGCCTTGTACAAACAGGTATATTGTGCTATAAAAAAGATAGAGCAAAAATGGATTATAGCTTTGCCTAATTGGGCATTAACTATGTCTCAGCTCGGCATTTTCTTTCCTAATAGATTGAAAATTGAGTTGAACTAAAAATGCGGTTTGACACACTTTTTTGAACATTCCCAGGTTAATTTCAATTCTTTTGACTAATGTTCTGATAATATCACGTTTAGTTATCCAGTCTGCGTTATCAAGGTTTGATGTAATATTGGAAGAAAAGTCTTCTAAATTGGTGACAACCAGAGTCAATTCCTGTTTTAATTTCTTTTGATCGAATATCCTTTTTTTCTCCTCTTCAATCGCTTTTAAGCTTTGTTTCATTGCTTTGACTCGTGGTTCAAATTCTTCTTGACTAATATATTCTTGAGCATAACTATCAATAAGTCTAGCAATACCTCGTTGTAATTTATTTTCTTGTTTTTCTAGTAAATCGCTTTTTTTTATCCCACGATGATCTTTTAAACTCTGAAAGTTTACGTTTGTATTCTTCTAAAATTCTATTTGGATTTTTCAATAAGTGCTTAACTTCTTCCCACACAGCTGTTTCTAATGCATCTGTACGAATGTGTTTATTATCACAAATTTTGTTACCTCCAAAACGGTAAGAATCCCTACCAATACAACGATAATATGCGTAATGATCAACTTTTTCTCCTCGTTTATTTCTTACAGGACTTCCGTAATATGCGTAACGACAACACTTGCATACAATTAAACCTTGTAGTAAATACTTCGCTCCTCTTTCTCTTGTCCTGGCTATTTTTCTATTTTCAGCTAGTTGTTCTTGAACTATATCAAATACATCTTCGTTCACTATATTTGGCACTTTAACGTAAATCCAATTTGCTTTTTCAACAGGATAAATAGAGTAATTATCTTTCGGCTGTTCACAAGAATGCCTTTGTGGTCTTATATGTTGTAACTTTACACCTACTTTTGTTTTACCAAAAGCTGCTTGTCCTTTGTAAGCAGGGTTTTTCAACATACCCCAAATTACACTTCTATCCCAGCACTTTTTTCCTGTTCGTGTTATAATAGACATAGTATTTAGCCGACGACACACTTCCCCAATACTTGCCCTTTCTCTTCCCACCCACAAAAATACTTTGCGAACAACATCAGCTTCTTCTTCGTTAATTTCAAATAAAGCTTGTCCTACTCCCGTACATTTATCTATATAACGATAACCATAAGGAGCTCCTCCCATTACGCTTACACAACCTTTATTAGCCGCATAAATCTTTCCTCGACGACTTCGTTCCATAATTTTCGCACGTTCATATTCTGCTATCATACCTTGCATTTGTAACAGCAATTGAGATTCTGGGTTATCGTTAATCTCATAATTTAAAAAAACCGCTTCTGCTCCTGCTTTCTGAAATTCTTCAAGTAATATCATTTGATATGCATATTTTCTAGATAAACGATCAGGAGAATGAATGTAAATTTTATCAATTTTACCTTCTGCTACTCTATCACGTAATTTTTCTAGATTAGGACGGACTAAGTTAGATCCACTGTAGCCGTTATCAATAAATTTATACTCTCTCAATAATTCATACCCATCCACACTAATTTGCCTCTCTAAAGCTGCAACTTGACTTGCTATTGTGTTTTCCTGTGCTTGTTTCCCTGAAGAAACTCTTGCATATAAACTCACTGTTACCATTTGATCCTCCTTGAATCCCATTTTTATGTTTTAAGTTTTTTTGACTTACTTGCTTTGATGCCGCTCTTTCATAAGCATCTAACAAATACTTTTCTGCCAACCGGTTAGGCTCATAGCTACAGCTAATTTGCATAGCTAATCTCTTATTTCCCATGAACTTTCCTTGAAATAATATGTTCATATCATTCATTGAAGCTGATGGTTAATTGGTTGTTAGCGCTATAAATAAATGGCACCCTTGTTTTTGGCACAGAAGTTTTCGAGAAATGCTTTTCTCTAATTTTATGTTTTTTGCAACATTGTTGGGGAGTAATGATACCTACTCTAGAGTTGCTTTTGCTAACAGAAAGGACTGCTATTACAGCTGCAGACCTTCTCAATGATAGGGTGATACCGTCTTTTGATGAACAGAAAGTATCATTGCTACGCATTTTGACGGATCGTGGTACAGAGTACTGTGGCAGACCTGAAAATCACGCTTACCAGCTGTATTTGGGGTAGAAAATATTGATCATTCTCGAACCAAAGCTCGTTCTCCACAAACTAATGGCATATGTGAAAGGTTCCACAGAACTATGCAAGATGAATGCTACAATATTATCTTCAGAAAGAAAATTTACACCTCTTTGGCAGAACTTCAGCTAGATGTAGACCATTGGGTGCATTCTTACAATAGATCTCGACCGCATTCAGGTAAATATTGCTATGGTAAGACACCTATGCAAACCTTTTTTGATAGTATGC
>BMAO01018814.1:0-29786 GCA_019973975.1 Trichonephila clavata | reverse complement strand
CGCTAGAAGTGATGAAACGAATTAACATTATGGCAATACGTTTAAAAGATAAGACGATTGACACTTAATATTACCATGTTTTTATTAACTCGCTATCTTGTATGTCTGTCCAGGTGGAATTTTGTAATTCATTTTAAACTGATTTCCCGATGAGCTAAGAGACTTGAAATTTCGACAATAGCTCAGAAGTGGATGGCAATGCATGGAAATGAGGGTAAAAAAGAAGAAAAACAAAAAGGAGGAATTTTTTATACTTTTTAGTCCGTTATAAAACATAGTACATAAATTTTTTTTTAATTCGAACTTTTTCTTCTTAACACACTTTTATTAGTTTGACCTGTATTTATAGAGGCAGATTCTTTGTAATATAACGATACGGGACTTATTCGAAGGCCCGTAAACGGAGAGAATAAATTCCTTTCAGACCCGTTAATTAATATCCATCGAAGAGCCAGACTAATTCCAACTATCACGCAATTCTAGCTCCAAATATTTAACTCAAGGATAAATTCAACAATGAATAAATGATGGTTTAAAAAACTAAAAAAAAAAACCCGCTTTTATTGTATATAGAACTAAAAAATGAAAAATAAATTGTAGTTTAAAATTTTTTAAAAAACACGCTTTTATAGTGAACTAAAAAGTAAAAAAAACAAACAATGCTTAATATAAGAATAAAATGATTAACGAGAAAATTAATATCATTGTGGTAAAAGCGTGAGGGGCTTTATCAGCCTTTTACACAACTTAGCATTTCGGAATAGAACCAATAAGAAATTATAATATAGAGCATCCTACGCTTTTACCCCAATGACATTAATTTTCTCTCGTTAATCATTTTATTCATATATTAAGAATTATTTTTTACATTTTAGTTCAATTCACTATAAAAGCGTGTTTTTTTCCAGCTTTTTTTAAACTATAATTTTTAAGGAAAAGAAGAGCATCTAAAAATTATTTTTCTACTTAATCGTAAAACCTGACGTATATATATAACGTGCACTTTAAACACAAAAAAAAGTAACATCGAAATTCACAGGTGAGCGTTATACGTCAATTATAAAAATGAGAGCTATAAAAAAAAAAGATGACCATAAAAAAAATTTAAGAGTTCTACATACATATTGAAATATAGTTTATTTAAAAGAAATGACATTCCTTATGAACTTAAATGGTTATCTTTCTAGAAGTGTGCTACTTTTTTCTACAGCTAGGAACAATATCTCGAATAAATTTAAAAACTGACGTGCTTGCAGATCAGGAATAATTTTATTCCGTAATAACGATGCATATCGCTGTCCAGTTATAGAATATGTTGCTGAACATCCAGCACCTAAATCCTCGAAAAAATACGGACCAAGAATAAAAGACGCGGAAAACCCACACCACACCGTTACTTTTGGTGAGTGTAGCGGAACTTGTAAGGTGGAATGCGGATTGTCTGTTTCCTAAATTCGGCAGTTGTGAGTATTCACCCAACCGTCCAAATGAAAGTGTGCTTCGTCTGTCCAGAGAATATTCCAAGGCCATTCTGGATCAACTTCCAAACGAGCAAGAAACTGCAGTGAGAACAGATGTTGAGTCTCGAAATCACGTGGAAGCAATTCCTGCACAAGTTGAAGCTTATATGGATAGTAACGGATTTACGGATATAATTTCGGGTACATGGGTTTCTGGGAACCCTCAGACCCGTATCTGGCTAGAAAAAGTTCTATATAGGTCTTGGTTAAGTTGCATTTTCATGCTGGATAGTATGGAGCTTAGCAATTGGACGAGTGGCGGCAGGCCGGTAGAATGGCCTTCGAGGCGATGATCTTTGGCGGCTCGGTTTTGGAATCTGGTGGAAGAGAGTGTCTTCCAATTTGGATGTAGTAGTGATGAGGATATTGGCTCAAAAAAGGCTGCCCACATGGGGGTGTGAGTGTGTGTAATGATGTGTGGTGACGCAATGTCCAGTAGGGGAAAAAATTTAAAGCAAGTATGAGAAAAGCGACCGGCGGATTTCTGCGTGGCGGAAGTAACGGATTTAGCACAAGTTTATTGCTTTTATAACAGTTGCTGAGTGACGTCGAAAAAATTTGCATATTTTCGTCTTCCTTCGTATAAATCCTTTGAAAATTAGTGATCGAAGAAGTTTAAAGTTTGCAGTTCATTTTAGAGATTGTGTTTCTTAATGAGCATCAGTTTTTGTGTTACCGTGTCCTGTGGAGAAAAAAGCGATAAAATACAAATAGGATACTTCATTCAAAACGCCCTCTAGTGGCGAAAGTTTGAACTAATTTTTTTTTATTCACTTAAACAAAGTTCCATCTTTTCTTTATGTCGTACACAGAATTTTACAACTTTCTGAACAATAGTTTCGTCTGTAGACAATTTTGAAGTAGGGTCGTTTAATTATGGCCACCCGGTATATATATATAGAGAGAGAGAGGGTGGGCCGCATTTTCCATTTTCATCCGGGTTGGCAAAACTGCTAAAGATGGCCCTCTGCTCGTGCCCCACTCTCATCTTCATTAAAAATGACAAAAAAATTCTATCTTTCGAGAGGATTTTTAAATCATCCTGATATGTTGCATTTATAGCTGTAAAGGGTGTTGAGAGACGCCTTTGTTGTGTCGGATAATGTCCTGGAAGTCATGTTGAGCAATTGTTATTGCGAGAATAAATTAATGGAACGTAATGTTATCCTGCACATCGTGTTTCGATTCGTTAGTGCCTACTACCAGTGATAATTTTATTTAAAACACTTTGGGGCTGCTGAAAAATTCCAACTTCCTTGTGAGCCATTTCTTGTAAAACGCACTCGATTATCATGATGTCTTCCTTTTGTTCTGATTTTTTTAAATTTTTAAACCTACTTTTGGCGTACCCGGTGATCTTGTATTATGTCTAAATCTACCTCTTAAAAGGGTTTTGTTTTAAAGCAGAATTTACTTTATAGCTTTTGGTATATTCAGATAAAGAGATCCAAGTTTTAATATAGTTAATCATAACTCTCATCGCGCACCCCCCCCGATACAATGATAATGTATTTAATTCAATAATGCTATACTAAAGTTACTATACGCTATACTAAGACTCTACATGACTTTACCCTCTTAAGTACCACCGACGTATATAAACGTCTCACTCAGTCAAACCCTCATCCCGAAGTACGATCCTTCCTGTGCACTGCTATCCATAAAATTATTCCGAAGGCCTTGGAATGCTATACAAGGACCTTGACAATGTTTGCGAAGGATTTACTTATTTTAGAAGATTTGCCTATATACCCCCCTTCCCTCCCTCAATACATCACATACACGTGCCTTCGAGGAAAACGGTGGCATTGGGGAACGAATAATTTAACTTTTTATCGGCAGTTAATGGATTAATTATAAACCGTACAAATTATCAAGATAAGTGTTAGTTTTTGTATAAAATTTTATATATGACAAGGCAATGGGGGTCATTGGTAATTATTATTGTTGTTCTTAACTTAGTATTAATGAATTGGTAATGAAATACTAGGTGGACCGCAAAATTATGTCGTTTTTTTACAGTAAATTCAAATAAATAAATTCCTTACAAGTTTTTCTTTTTAGTCAATGATGTAATCACCCTCGTATACAACAACCTTTTGCCATCTAGTGTGCAAATTTTCAATGCCAGATCGATATAAATCAATTAGTTTTTCAGTTAAATATCTGGAGATGGCATTTTTCACATCATCCAAATTTTGAAATTTTTTGTTTGTTAAGTGTTGCATGAACGGAATAAATGGAAATCCGTTGGCACAATGTCAGGCGAGTATGATGGGTGAAGCAATACCTCCCACCCCAATCCATTAATTTTTTCCAGCGTTTTTCTTGCGCAGTGCGGTTTTGCGTTATCGTGTTGCAAAATAACGCCTTTTCTATTGATAATCGCCGGATACTTTTCAATTAATGATTGATTTAGTCGAAATAATTGTTCCCAATAAAGGTCTGCATCAACAGTTTCTCCAGGTTTAAGCACTTCAAAATGGACGATTCTACGAATACCCCACCAAACACATAAAAGCGCCTTTTTTGGATGTAAACCCGGCTTAGCAGTCCTTCGTGGCGGTTCATTCGGAGAGAGCCACTGTCTTTTGCGTTTTGGATTATCATACTGACCCATTTTTCATCTACAGTGATCAAGCGATCAAAAAACGGTTCTGTATTGTACCGTTGGAGCAATAAGTTGCATGTCGTTGATCGGTTAGCTCTGTTTTCTTCCGAGAGGTTATGCGGAACCCAAACATCTGCTCTGTTTATTTTACCAATCTGTTGCAAATGTTCTTGGATGGTCGATCAAGGTTGGGTAAGAGCATTTGACAATTTCTAGATTGTCTGACATGGATTTGCTTCCACTTGCGTCCTTAATAACGTCATTGTCTAAAGTTGTTGATCTTCCTGATCGATGTGAGTCGGAAATATGGAAATTACCGGATCTGAACTTAAAAAACCACCTTTGGCATTTACGAACATCTAAGGCACTTGCGTAAACATCTCATAATGTTTTTGGAAGCAACTGTTGCATTACTACCCTTGCGAAACTCCAAAAGCATGCAATGGTGGATATGAATCTCTTCTGGTATTTGGCTCGCCATTTCACTCAAAATGGGGAAAGAAAATTTAAGGTTTAGGTTTTCACAACTAAACAAGTCACTTTAACTTTGAAATGTATCTGGCAAGACTTTCAACTACGCAATGAACTCATAAACGGTAAAGCAGCATTGACATGCGCAAAAAACGACACTACTTTTCGGTCCTCCTAATATATTGTGCAGTACTAATGCACTTATAAGTGTATTATATGAAAGCAAATGTGTATTTTATTTTTTCTTGTGTCAGAATGTATTTTGTTTCTTTAATTTCAGTAAATTAATAATCTTTTAAAACAAACTTGTTTTTTGACTTTTTAACAGGCTAGTGCCTCCCTCGTTGAGTTATCACGCCCCCTAAGGGGTGTGCCCTACAGTTTTAGAAACGCTGCTTTAGATGCATCAAGCTAGGAATTATCTAGCAACAACATCGAGATGCTTATGATCAAAATTTAACTGTGTGTGCGTGTGTTGCAATATGACCAAACATCGGTCAAAACTTACATTCAAGTCTTACCAATATATGATGAAGAATCGACTGTAGAAAAAGTGAGCAGAAAAAATCTGAACACATAATTGTTGCCAGGTTTTCTCTTATCAACACTTTGTAGTGTAGGGGAATAACAGTGCTAATGAGTCCAATGTTAGAAAATATAAGATTAAATATTTTTTATGTATGAGAGAAAAATATTTCTATATATAACCTCTTAAAAATCATTTCTCACGCGATACAAGTATACCATTATAAAAATTTATCCACATTTCTGTAAGCGTTTCAATGAATAATGCCAAAGATAAACATAGCATAAAGAGTAAATGTAATGTTATCTCCCTTTTTATATTAGGTCAAAAAAAGTAAGAAATGATTATGCATGTGCTATAGTGAATGTTTTCTTACCACATGGAAACTGCGAACTCTTCAAAAAAGTGTCATTGTCGGCAGCAATCTGCAAAAAGAAAAGATATAAGGAATTATTTTCAACTTAATATATCCTTATAATTATGCATGAATATCTCTCTATATATGTTACCGTTAAAGAGTGAAATCCGGTATTTCATAGAATAACTAGGTATTTCATGAAATAACTTGATAAGTCAGTTAAAGTATAGAAATTTTTTGAATTCTACGATTTAACTAGATATTCTACAGAATAACGATTACTTGATTGTTAAAGAATGAAAAACGGCACTCGAAAGTTCTTTGAACCGGTACTAGCTGCTTTGAGAAGAGGATTTTTCCAATCAGGAACAAGAAATGGCCAAAAAAGAACCAATTATACTCTAGATATCAATTCAGTAAATGTCAGCGAGAATTAATTTCCATTGAAGAAGTTCCAAATATTGACACAACGCTTCGATCGGTTGCAACAGCTCAAAGCTGCGGTACTGGACAAGAATTTAAAAAGTGCTCGTGTAAAAAAATGTGTAATAGCAAAAAGTGTGCTTGTTTCAAAAATAATAAGCGGTGAAATCCAAAGTGTCATCACAGCAATCCTTAATAAATAATGAAAAGTAAAATAAAGGTATCTCATAAAATTTAAATATTATATTACATTTTTGTTTTAAAAAGATTACACAATGTTTTTATGAAGCAACAGTTTTTCATCCCAGCTTGCATTTTTGTTGATAATATTTAAATATAATCTATTTTTGCAACATACTCTTTTTCCCATTTCTGTTCGAGTAATGCTAGCAACATGAACAATAATAAATTATATAATCCGCTTTCCCTTATTATTAATAAATTATTCATCCGCAAAAGAGATAGAATGTATTTTTCGAGAGAATTTAGTTATTTAAGATAAATTAATTTATAAAATAACTTTAAAGTCGTTTATTTTTCACTTAAATGGTCTATCCTTAGTTGTTGGGCTCAGATTCAAATCCCGAATAAGGCATGGATGTGTCTTCAGGAAAAGACGTCGTTAGAGTTATCTCTGTCTACATACAAAATAAAAGAAAAACAGGAGGTAATGTAATAGGCATGTTATTGTCACGATATCAAGAGCAAGGACAAATTAGTTACTGTTGCAATAATGTAAGAGTTCTAGGGAAAGTTTTCTCGCTCAATTAGGCACGTGTAAGCTCGGAAAATATTCCTTTTCTAGGAATCAGGAATAAATCTGTCAAAAACTTCTAGATCTCTTTATTTCTTCGAAGAATCATGAATAAACCTGTAAAATCATAGGTTTTAATCCTTTAATGCTAAAGGATACGAGACCTGCCTTTTGAAAGTACAGGGTGACTATAATTAGACTGCAAGTGTGTTCAAGGGGTGCTGGGGAGAAAACCACTGGGAATATTCCCGTGAAATTTGATATCTACACGTTTCAGAACGTGCGCAAATCAAATATCAAAGAAAAAATCGCCATTTTCACCCAGTAGATGGCGCTGTACCGTATTTCAACGCTCGCCGGTGGCATATACAACTTCCAAAACCGATAGACAGAACATAATGACATTCTAAGTGGCATGTAAACAATATAAAACATCCTTTACATTTTATCAAGATTCCATACAATTTGCTTCAGTAATTAAATTTTTACTGTATCATATAATCAAACATTAACGTAAACTAAGATCACAAATTAAACTATCCATAAAGACGCTTTGGAAAACTACTAAGCCATTATTTATTCAACGAAAATATCACATGATGTACAAACTACCAGATGCAACCACATGCTTGAAGCATTTTAATTTTGTACGGATAACGCCGAAGAATGTGGCACAACACTTTACGCACAGTTGACCAGGGAAGAGATAATGTACGAACCCCACTTTTTGCGCTCACGTGTTGCAGCATACTGACTCCTGAACTTCTACTCGTAGTAGCAATAGCGTCATCAATTTGTGGCACTCTTTTCGAGTTTACGGGACGTGCGCCGCCCTCTTGTGCCGGGAATAACACCAATTCTCCTGTTTCTTCAAATTTAGAAATCATATTTTTCAACCCATTGAAACACTCATTGGACCTCTTAATCGTTTCATACGCCGGTATTCCTTCAGAGTAGCTGAATAGTTGCTACCATTCTGATAGAATATCTTCACTAGCCCGCGGTCACTCGCGCCTGTTTTTGCTACCGTCGTTACTCGTGGGGTGTAGAGAACACCTTAAACTTTTAACACATGTATTTAAATACGAAAAAAAATTTAGTCAATTATGATACATTTTTATAAAGTAAAAGTTGTTTTTTGTATTATACAAATAAAATTATTAAATATATTGCATAAAAAGGAGACTAGCATTAATTTAAACTAAACATACAAAATTTTCATTTTAAAATACATTAACTTTATATTATTGCCGGGGTGTAGAGAAAACCCGCGCGAGTGATCGTGAGCTAGCAGAGTGCAGGTTCCTTCTTATTCAGAGTAATGGTTGACCATTACTCAATGTAGTCTTATTTTTATACTGTTCGATGGGCTTAAAATTTGCATATATGCCGTCGATTAGCATTGAAACACGAAATATCACCATCTATCGGGGGGAAATGGCGATTTTTTTCGTTGCATATTTGACTTACGTATGTTCTGAAACGTGTAGATAACAAATTTCCCCGGAATATTCCCAGTGGTTTTCTCTCCAGCACCCCTTCAACACTTGCAGTTTAATTATGGCCACCCTGTGTGTATTCTTAATTATGACTTAGATCAAAATGTGTAATATATATAATTCAAAAATATACACAAAATAGTTATATAAACCTATATATATATATATATTAATTGAGCTGAAAATTAATTGAGCAGAACATTTACTTAAGCAGTTTTAATGTTTAATAATAAAAACTCTTTTACTGCGATAACTGAAATTTCTTTTAATTAACTACTTACAGAAGACCTTTTAAGTTCATTAATTTATATTTGTATAAAGAAAATACACTCGATCAAAAAATAAACTCAAGTTATAAAGAGAGACGGTATGACTCAAAATGAACAGCGAAAAGCATCAAAATATCATTTAACATAATTGAAGAGATAAAAAAAAAATCAACACAGAAATAGAACAACACAATAAAGAACATTAAAAAACATTGAGAAAAAAAGTAATACTCATTGGGAATTCAGAAATCTTGCAAAATTTTATTTAAAAAAAAGCCATATAGACATATTAAAATAACACGCCCCTTAAAAAACCTATTACAATTTTTTAAATCATATGTAGTGAGAAATATTATTGATAATTACATCTGATAAATTTATTCTCAAAAATAAGGGATAGTTTCTGAAACTTCTAGATAATAAGGAAAAATAGCTAGTGATAAATATATGAACGCACTAAAATCATAGCATAGATGATTTCCTTTTATCACTTTCAACTGCTCGCTTTTGTCCCAACCTCTGCGCTCCTCTACGCAGGGCTAAAACTGAAACAAAACACAAATTCCTTTAAAATTTGTTTATTTTACTTTGATAAATTATAATCAATTCCAATTAATACGAATTTTCAATATAATGATTTATTTGTGGACCCTCGAAAACTATTTATCCCCCTCGTGATAAAAGTGTTAAAAATCCTACCAAAACAAAAAGTAACCTCCGTGATTTCAAATTCAGAATATCATAAAATTTGCGTAAACAGAATGATGATACAACAAATAAAAATTATTTTTTTTTCAGTAAAAAAAAGAATAGTTCATGAACCAATTTTGCACCTTTTCAAGAATTTTGATTTTATTTTTGTAGTTAGGGTCCCAAACAAGGAGGAAGTATTCAGGATTCGAGCTAATAACAACAAATATAGAGCTCTCGAGTCAAGCTCATTAAAATATCCTTAAATATTATGTTTGAGGAACCAAAACTTTGTCTACATTTTAGAGAAAACTAGTTATCAATATGTTACGAAAATTAAGCTTAGTGTAAAAGTAACGCCAAGATCAGTAATTGTGAGTTTGAGGGAAATAAATATATATTTTAAATTAAAAAAACATACTCTTCATTTAAAATTCACATTTTTATTCGTAATAAAATTATAATAACTGTTTTGTTACGAATTATTATAATTTTTTTAAACAAGAAAAGTATAATTTTTTAAAGAATAAATATTAGAATTATATCCTCCTCTCTTGAAAACAGGGAAATTTAATTTAAAAGCATAGGGCATTTAAATAGGCAACTCAAATGATAAATTCATGAAAAAGCAACTTTTTTAATAACCTTCCAAATAAATTAAATTGTTTTACTTTTTTTTTCTGAGCCCCATAAGATTTTTTCATTAAACCATTCTATATAACTAAAAAACTGGTTCATTCTTTCTGAGGATAGTACATTAGAAAATGGAAAATGGGATTTTTGAGATTGCAGCCTAGTTTTGAATAATGATAATATAACCTAGTGTGTATTTCGGAAATTCTCCACACAGCATGAAAATTTTATGACTATAGAAAAATCAATCTTAAGCCTATTATAGGTCCTTTTTTCCCTTACGATTCTTTCCAAATGGAACCGAAACTCAAACCCGAGACTGGACTTTAACTATACAGACCACAAAATTTAATCATTAGAGACACACAACTGCATCTATGAATTGGAGTCGATAAGTCTAACTCATTTTTTGATTATGAAGACAGTATAATAACTATAATAATCGTGGTAAGGTAGATAATAAATAACACAAACTAGAGGCAAATACATACATTTCTGATGCACAACCAGAGTGATACCAGCAAGCCAATTTTGAACATCATGATCAGTTATCAGAAATTTTACAAAAAGCAAAAACTTATTTTACGGATAAATACGACTGGAAAAGCAGATCTGAGAGAAAAAAAACAGACCGGACTGTTACCAGAATCATTCTTTTATACTTTTGTTTTACCCAAAATGTTTAAGGCAACTGGAGGATTTGTCAGAAGTGATTTGTTGGAACATTACTCCGATTGTAGGATAAAATTAAGTGTGATTGAAACATGTAATTAAAAGTGAAAAACGCTTTAATAAAGGAAATAGCAGCTGTGTAAGACACATTTAACTTCAGAGTATTTAACGAGGAAGTTTTGTTAGACTGATTTAAGTACTTAAGTTTTTTTATTGAACTATTCTCTTAAGTTGCAGAATACATATCCTTCGCCTAATTCCTCAACTTCGTAATTTTCTGATCTAAAAAATATTTAAATAGTTTTCTGTTAGCATCCAAACTATGGAACAAAACGATAACACACACTTTTTATATTTTTACACACCGAATTTAAACTTCGCCTAATTCCTTAACTTCGTAATTTTCTGATCTAAAAAATATTTAAATAGTTTTCTGTTAGCATCCTGACTATGGAACAAAACGATAACACACATTTTTTATATTTCAAAATTTTCTGATGTTAAACAATTTTATCTTTTTTTATTATATACTGCGCAGGCTCATATGCACTACGGTATAGAAAACAAAATATGGCAGGGTAGCATTTATGACAAAAAAGGGATAAATTCGACTAAAACTAAACAGTATTATTACATACAGAGCACACAAAGAAAATTCGGTATACACTAACAGTGTTGGACTATTTTCTATTTAAAAAATATTTCAGTTTTGAGCCCTATTCTTCGCTACAGTATACTAAGATTAACTCATATGTGTGTAAATGAATTTATTCACAACTTGTAGTTAGAATTTTTAAGATCCTGTAGACTATTCTTTCCGTCTTTAACTGTCAAGAATGTATATAATATTCAATGCCGATTTAAGCTTATTTCGGGCCCTAGGCACAGAAGATCTACAGGCCCCCTCTTGGCACTACAGATCGAAATTTATAACTAGAAAATTTGCTTACGACCAGCTTATATGGTCCCTTTCGGGCCTGTGGACACCCGTCCCAAGCACCCATTGGATAAACCGGCACCTATAACATTAAAAGTCCACATAAGCTTTGCAAATTCCTTTAGCATACTTTAAAATATTCATTTACAAATTGTTTCCTACCCAATTCATAGAAACGAGATAATCATATTTGACAAAGACTAAGAAACATTATACTTCTAACATAAGAAAAAAATAATTGAATTCACGTTCACCAAGCAATAAAGTAACAGAATAAATGTGTTTTTATTCTGTGATACAACAAAAAGAGTAAAGTAACGTGTTTTGAAAAATAAACCTTACTCGCTTAGTTCAAAAATGCCTTAAAATTATATACTCACATTTTTAAAATTAGTGATTAAAAGTATGAATGTAGAAGATAATAAAATGCAGAAAATAAAAAGTAAAGTTCTCTCTCACACACAATTAACTTAAAAAATATTCTTTGAAAAAGAGAATAAAAATATTTCATCTCACAGATTTCATAATGGCAATGTATGAACATACATAACAATCCCAAAGAGAGAATATTTCGACGCTTAAAATTTGTAATATAAAAATGAAAACATTTTTTTACTCTAAGGCTTACCCGCAGTTTTAAATATTATTGAAAAACATCATATATATTTGCGAATTTGTTAATAATTTTATCGTCTATTTATATATTAAAACTTTTTTGTAGTTTTCTGTAAATTGCCATGGTTTTTTTTATCGAATTATCTGGGCCTAGACTGCTGCTAAAAGCTAAAACGATGAACGAAAAATCTATATAAATCTACTATAGAAAAATATGTAAATAGATATATCTCTTCCAATTATATCTATTTCAAAATTTAAAAGTTGATAGTCCGAGAAAATAATTTTGCAAATTTACTATAATGTTAAAGAACTGCAGAAAAATTAACTTATCATAGAATGCAAATTTAATTTATATCTCTTTGGAAAAAGAAAGAAAAAATTCATTTTGTTAGTGTTAAAGAGAAATTTCGTTTTATTTTTTAAGCAATAGTAAAAATACATTTTGAATAAACTCTGTTATTGAGTTATTTCATTGTGTTTATAAACACAAGCAAAATAATATATGATAATCTATAATCTATGATTGTATTCTATTATTTTATTATATTTAATAAAGTTATTTTAATTTGCTTTTATTAGGTTTATTTAATATTTTTTCATTCTAAAAATTATTTGCAATTTTTTGTCAAACGATTATTCAAAAACAACTCTTAATTTTCTTAGCAGATGATTTAATTACATTAATAAATAAAACTGACATTAGGTGAATCCCAATATTCTACTGTTTAGCAAAAAAAATATTTAGAAAAAAAAATAGGATTTTTTAATATGAAGAATATTGGGTACATTATTTAGTTTAAGAATTGATTTTGAAATGATGTTTTTCTCCCCATTACCTCAAAATCACTGTAAATCAATGAGAAAATCGTAATTTAATTGTAAAATTTTTTCCAAGACTTTAAGATGGAAGCTGTAAGCCAGTGTTTCTCAAACTGTGTGGCGTGCCCCCTTAGGAGCGCGTGATTACCCTACAAAATCGAAAATAAAAGTTCCAAAAAAATTAATTTACTGGAATGAATTAAAACAAAATATTTTCTGACATAATAAAAAATACACAAATTTACACTTATATAATTTATATATATCATCTGGCAATATAACGTCATATCCACTTCAAGGTGTCTTTGAAAAAAAAACCCATTTTGTTTGATTTGCTGTAATCCCACGAGATGAGACATTTCTATTATTGCGTTTTCTTTTTAAACCTAAAATGCTACTCTTCCAAGAAAAAACAAAACCCAGACAAATAGAAAAATTGTAGGAAAATAAAGAATTCATCACTGTCATTTAGGGAAGTTGTAAATAATGTATTTCTGTTGCGCTTTATTCCATGTGAAAGAGTTTTATGATATTTCGAAAAGCACAGATAATTGAAGGATTATTTCGTCAAGGTTTATTTTTATGATAAGCACAATGAAAAATATATAAAGACCAACGAAAAACGTTTTACGAGGTTAATTTTTAGAACTAACATCCAAATTTTTATATTGAATGCACTTTTAACCCTATTCGCGCTAGGCGCAAAGCAACCCCAGGCTTACGAAATAGTTACTGTTTATTTTTTATCAATGACCATAACAGTATCCTCCTATATGACAGTCTCCAGAGGAACTTAAATGTATTTGTCTCAAAGTTCCCTCTTTTTTTGGAGTGGCAAACGTTTCTTTACAATCTTAAGGTTCTTGTTTTGACCGAGTTCCCCGCGCGACCACTTTTGTTCCGAAATATTTTCTATGAACATGATACATTTTCCCCCTGCTATAAATGTAAATGAGCAGAATATAAAAAAAGAAACGGGCATCTGTGATCTCTATTGAAGGAAGTTGAAACGGATTAAGCAAGGGAAGAACCTGTTGAAATAATGCATATTCATCATGATAGAGAAACTAAATTTTGAGAAAAGCGTTGAACATGAAACGAAAGGAAAATTTTCAGTTGCTTCCATAAAAACTTCATTAACTAAAATATGAAGCCCTAAGTGTACCACATGACAAACTTCGCCCTGACAAAAAGACATAAGCAAGAAAAAGTAAAGCATGCTATTTGTCGATCATCAAAAGACATTAAAACTACAATAACTTAAACAAAATATGACAATTTTGCCTGAAAATAACATTCCTATTGTGTTCGCGAAAAGTGTCTGTGATTTACGTTCTTTGTTAAGGTCTCGCACATTAAAAATATTAGTTTTATTGAATTTTTTCTCAAGTTATCAAAGAAAAATTTAAAAGTTTTTGAAATTAGGTAAGTATACTTTCTTAAATTATGCATTAGAATTGGGATTTTTATCGTGTATAACAAAAATAATTATAAACAAAAGGATTGGGTTGACTCAGTCATCCCTCGTGACTATTAACATTAATGTTTGAAACATTTTGAGTTCTTATTTATTATTTATTAGTTTATTTATTATTAAACGCTAATTAATAAAACTGTAATACAATATTGTCACCAAACAGGTTTTCTACAATCTCAATTGCTGCTGGCAAAATAAGCTCTCTTCGCCAATAGTATGAGGCTTTTTACATCTGGCTATTTTGTATGATACTTTGTAAGAGATAAATAAAGCTTTTTCATTCACGGACAACGTTTTTTTTAAATGCTGTTTGTTTTTCATATGATTTTAATTTTAGTTCAAAGAACTCTTGGGGCTTGGTAATGTACTCACCATGAAGCGTTTCCAAAGGTCTTAAGTTTATTAGGTTTCATACTGTCTGCTCTACCAATATATTTTTGAACAAATAACTCACAGGGGCTTTTCTACTCCGTTTACTTTAATAGTGGTAAATTGAGCATTTAAATATTCTTGAGAATACTTGCTTGATTTAATTTTCAGAACTATGCTCGTATGTGCACTTGTTGATGCTTTATTATCGTCGAATGTTTGCATAAGACTTAAAAATTTATTCCATGTTTTTGTTAATCTACTGCCGTAAATGCTTAATACCGGGAATTACAACTAAAGTGTAAATTATAAAATGTACATTCAAGGTAGACTCGGTAGCTATAGAAGTATCGACTCGGCCAAGACTAACTGGAATTCTACAAGGTGCAGCATTTTTACATGTTTTGCTTAGACGTCTGATAAGTTGCCCAAGCTCACGCAGACGTTGGCGAGAATGCTAGATGTGCTGCATATGATAGAGAACATATACTATACACTATTTTTCTGATGACATTTCTACTTTTAGAAATGGATGATGGAAGAAATATATCTTTAACTAGCTGTTACCCGCCCGCTTCGCTGGGTATTTCATTATGTTTTATAAATTTTTACTGCTTATATATATGTATAAATTATTGATATCTAAGTCCTAGCATTAAGAATTCGATTGAATTGAAAAATATACTTATACCTGTAACTGTCACCTTTTGATAAAAAAAAAAGGGCAGAACTCATCTAATTTGTATTTTCTAAAAATCTCTAAAATTGAAGCATAGAATGATGTTTGCTCTTTCGTAACTCAAAACCAAGTGGATTCCCGCAAAAAAATTTTCGGTGGATCTCTACTCTGTAAATTGAACATACAAGCCAAATTTCAAGTCTAAATCTAACAGAAGAAAGCAAAAGTTTTACTATAAATATTCCCGTAATCCCGTTGAGAGCCGTTTTCCAAAATTACCGCTCTTAGCGGATTTCAATTCAACAAAAGAAAAATGCAAACCAAATTTCATTATTATAGTCCTTGTAGCTCGAAAAAAGTAATTTTTTTTGTCAATACGTCACAGTAACCCACTGCACCCCCTCCCAGAACTAGATTTGCTTAAAATACATTCTTAGTGGATCCCTATTCAACAAAAGAAACATGCTTAACAAATTTCAAGTATATGGGTCTAACAATTAAAAACAGGAATTTTTTTCTGTAACTCCTCTTGACCCCTCGCAACTGTCCTTAGAGGTCAATTTTCGTTTTACTCTTTGTTAGAGGAACTCTATTTCATGAAAAGAACATGCCTACCAATTTTTAAGCAGGATGATCAAGTAGTTTAAAAATGGAAATATTTATCGATTACGCCTCTTAATCTCCCGAAATTAAACTTGGTAGTTGATATTCGAGAAACCCATTTTGTAGCGGTTCTCTACTTTACGAAAGGAATCTGCTTATTATATTTCAAGACTGTACGTCCAACAGTTTAAAAATAGGGGTAATTGTCTATAACGCCACTTGAGCCCCCGCAACGCCACTTCTGGGTCTGTTTTCACAAAACCCATTTTGTAGGGGATTTGCACTCTATGAAAGGAATCTGCTTAGCAAAATTTGAAGACGGTGCGTCCAATTAATTAAAAATGCAACAAAATTATCAATAACGCCTCTTGAACCCCCGCAACACCACCTAGGGGTCGATTTTCACAAAACATATTTTGCAGTGTATTTCTATCCTATGAGAGGAATCTGCTAACCAAATTTCAAGACTGTGAGTCTAATAGTTTAAAAAAAGAAATAATTATTTATATCTGCTCTTAACCCCCCGCAACACCCCTTGGGGTCAATTTTCTCCAAACCCGTTTTGTAGCGGATATTTACTCCATGAAAGAAACATTCCTACCAATTTTCAAGCAGGTAGGTCAAATAGTTTAAAAACGAAAATATTTATCTCTTACGCCACTTAATCCCCCGCAACGCCACTTAGGGGTCTGTTTTCACAAAACCTTCTTATAGCTGATCTCTACTCTATGAAAGAAATCTATTTATCAAATATAAAGACTGTGCGTCTAATAGTTTAAAATGGAAATAATTATCTATAACGCCCCCTAAGCCCCTGCAACGCCACTTGGGGGTCGATTTTCACCAAACTCATTTTGTAGCGGATCTCTACTCTCTGAAAGGAATCCGCTTACCCAATTTCAAGATTGTATGTCTAATAACTTAAAAATAGGAATTTATAACGCCCCTTAAACCCCCCGCCCCCGCAACACCCCTTGGGGGTCAATTTTCCCAAAACCAATTTTGTAGCGGATATTTACTCCAGGAAAGAAACTTACCTACCAATTTTCAAGCAGGTAGGTGAAGTAGTTTAAAAACGGATATATTTATCTATTACGCCCCTTAATCCCCCGCAACGCCACTTAGAAGTCTGTTTTCACAAAACCCGTTTTGTAACTGATCATTATTCTACGAAAGGAATCTATATATCAAATTTAAAGACAGTGCGTCAAATAGTTTAAAAATGGAAATAATTATCTATAACACCCCCTAAGCCGCTGCAACGCCACTTGGTGGTCGATTTTCAGCAAACTCATTTTGTAGTGGATCTCTACTCTCTGAAAGGAATCCGCTTACCCATTTTCAAGATTGTACATCAAGTAGTTTAAACATGGAAACAATTATTATTAAAGCCCTTAACCCCCCGTAACGCCCCTTGCGTTTCAAATTTCGGAAAATCCTTTCTTAGCTGATGTCTACTCTATCAAAGGAACATGTCTACCAAATTTCAAGTCTGTAGGTTGAATAGTTCTAGAGATTTCGTGATTAGGTCAGTCAGTCAGTCAGTCAGTGAGTGAGTCGCTTTTCTTCTTTATATATATAGATTAAATATCATTTTGCAATCTGTTTCAATTTAAAAATTAGCGAAAGGGGAAAAAATAACATAATTATTCTATTACTTAAAAGTAATTTGCTTAAAATATATATTACTAGCTGTTACCCGCCCGCTTCGCTGGGAATTTCATGATGTTTTATAAATTTTTACTGCTTATTTATATGTATAAATTATTGATATCTAAGTCCTGCATTAAGAATTCGATTGTATTGAAAAATATACTTATACCTGTAACTGTCGCCTGTTGATAAAAAAAAAGGGGCAGAACTCATCTAATTTGTGTTTTCTAAAAATCTCTAAAATTGAAGCATAGAATGATGTTTGCTCTTTCGTAACCCAAAAACCAAGTGGATTCCCGCAAAACCAATTTTCGGTCGATCTCTACTCCGTAAATTGAACATGCAAGCCAAATTTCACAAGTCTAAATCTAACAGAAAAAAAACAAAAGTTTTACTATCAATATCCCCGTAATCCCGTTTTCCAATATAACCGCTCTTAGCGGATTTCAACTGAACAAAAGAAAAATGCAAACCAAATTTCATTATTATAGTCCTTGTAGCTCGAAAAAAGTAATTTTTTTCGTCAACACGTCCCAGTAACCCCATGCACCCCCCCAAGAACTTAATTTGCTTAAAATACATTCTTAGTGGATCCCTATTCAACAAAAGAAACATGCTTAACAAATTTCAAGTATATGGGTCTAACAATTAAAAACAGGATTTTTTTTCTGTGACTCCTCTTGTCACCTCGCAACCCTCCTTAGGGGTCAATTTGTGACGGGTGCTTACGCGTTTCACTAACCTTCTCTCAAAATCTTTTAAATTGTATTTATTTTAACCAATCCCTGCTGAGAGTTAAAAGTGTGACTTATGAAAATAAGATAGTTTCGGGTTTAGCGAGTTCGAAAGAGATATAAAAGGGAGAAATGAAATGAAGAGAAGAGGATGACTACGTGTTTTGATAGAGGAGTTAACTACGTGATTGATTAAGAAGGTGATTCTAGGAGATTAGTTTAACTAAGTGAAGTTTGTTAGTTGAAGGAAGATTATTGAAAAAGATTCATTAATTCGGTTCGGACGTAACTGGAGATATCCAGGATTGAAACCACTCCATAGATTCTACAAGTATTCAAGATTCCTGTCTTAAAGAGATATCAGGTCTGTGATTTTTATAGATTAGATTTAAATGCGTAGTTTGATTGTATGCGTTATTCCCCGTGGTATCAGTCAGTGTTCCGTCGTTCATAATTGAATTCTGATCTCACTCCACTATAATTTGTTGTTCTTAAAGTTTGATTAATATTTGTGTATTTCTATCATTAAGAATATATATATATAATAAATAATAGTGATTTATTATTTATGTAGTTATTAATTATGAATCCAACATACCCAAATTTAGATAATGTGCAAAGGGAAGTTAATAACCATAGGGGTAGTGAGAGACTACGACACTGGCGCCCAAACGAAATACCGGAATTAAGAGCAGGTGCAGGATTTAGAGTTTTGCCGGAGTTATTTTTTTCGGGTAAAGAAAATGTGTCTGAGTTTATCAATAATATTGACGACAATATAGCCTACTATGAAATACCGGCGAATCTATCATGTGCATATTTAAAAGGTCATTTAATTGGGAGAGCGTTAGACTGGTTTGGGGTAATTGAGTTCGAGTGTGTAAATGAAGAAGCGACTGCATTTGCGACACTTAAAAAGAAATTATCAGATAGTTTTCCGGTAATACGGAATAAATCAGAGCTAAAAGCTCAGTTTTTTTCATCAAAACAACGGAGAAGTCAAGCCCCGTCAGACTTTATTTTTCAGCTGTTAAATATCCATAAAACCCTGAATTTGAATTATGATGAGTTAAAATTGATTGATCACATAGTAAAGCGACTAGAACCCCAAATAATGGATTATTTAGAAGTTCGAAACCCCACAACGAAAACTCAATTGATAGAGTTGGTAGACCGGTATGAGGAACGTCATAGCTGCAGGGAAAACCAGGGTTCGAGTAATAATTTTGCTAGACGAAGTTGGGATGTGAGTAGGAATCCTGAGGAAAGAAGGAATAATAGAAATTGGAGAGATACTGGGGTCGGAAATAGTCAAAATGATCAAAGAGGACTAGGCAGGGGTGCGAATAATTTTTCTCGTCGTAATTATCAAAATCAAGGATTCGAGGGTGGAAATCGCTACAATCAGCCAAATCAGAGAACAGACCGGTATCAGAACCGTAGGATGGTGGTGAGGAAGGGTCCTAATGATGATTCAGCAAAGCAGAATTGGAGGCGTGTTGATTGCAACAGCGAAAGGCAAAGAAATGCCAATTTATACTCTCAAAGAGATCGTATTGAGTCAAATCCTCCTAATAGAATTAGACTTAATTCATTGCGATTATCACCAGTTGAACTTCCGTATGTGCCGATTCTTTTTCATGATACATTTCTAAAAGCGCTCTGGGATACAGGTGCGGAAAAGTCGTTTATTTCAGAAAAAACGTACCGGTCATATTTTTCTTTTGTCCTATTAAAAATCGTTAGCTGAAGTAGTTACAGCTCAAGGGTCACAATGCAGAAATTTAGGCACAGTTGAGTTAAGAATTAAAATAAGAGAATTTTCGAAGTTGTGGAAATTTCATGTGATTGCTGAGATGCAAGATCCATGCATCATAGGTATTGATTTTATGTCACATGCAGGATCAGTTTTGATTTTGTTAAAAAATCGTTAATCATTCCGGATTCGCAAATTGAGAAATTGGCAATTTCGGACGAACCGGTACGGATAGATTTATTAAGATTAAGTTAAATGCAGGGCAAAAACAAAAGTTGGCGAATTTTAATGTAGAATGGGAACATCGCCCAGGTACGCAAAATTTAGTGGCTGATATGTTGTCTAGAAACCCGTATAAAGTAATGAAGAACCAAAGGTGTCTTGTGCGGTGATTAGATCGTTAGTATTATCGTCTAGAGAACAGTTGAGAGAGGAACAGAGAAATGACCCGGAACTAGGGCACATAATGAAGTATTTGGAAAATCCGGACGATAGTTCTGTTAATGAATCGATCTGCAGAAATTGGTCCAATGACTTTAAAATCGTTGACGGTTTGCTATATTATGCAAAATATACAACCACACTAGGTGAATTAAGGGTATTTATACCTAAAACATTACGTAAAGATGTTATGCGAGAATTTCATGACTCGCCGATGGCAGGTCATTTAGGCAAAAAGAAAACCTACTTAAAATTAAAGGACGCGTGTTATTTCCCGTACATGAGGAAATACATTTATAAATATGTAGCAACCTGCGACCAATGCCAAAAAGTTAATTATAAAAACGGATTACCAGCTGGTCAATTAATTCCGATAATAACGAATTTTCCTAATGAAATCGTGTCTTTAGATTTGTTAGGCCCATACCCTGCAACTAGTCCAGAACGCTATAGATTTATTTTAGTAATTACAGATAATTTTTCTAAATGGGTTGAAATAGTTCCCTTAAGGAAAGCTTCGGCTAAAGCAATCGCCAATGCATTTTTTGAGAATTATATTGCGCGTTATGGAGCTCCTGTAAAGTTAATTACCGACAACGGCCCCCAAATGATATCCGAAGTTTTTGAGCAAGTATGTCGCAGATTGCACATAAAACACGTTAAAACTGTGGTATATCGTCCACAAGCCAATCAAACAGAAAGAGTTAATCGCACTCTTTTAAAAATGATTTCGAGTTTTGTCGCGGATAATCACACTAACTGGGATCAATTTCTGCAAGAGTTCGGTTGTGTGATTAGGACAGCAGTACATGAGACAACGGGTAAAACGACGGCGGAACTATTTTTAGGTCGAAATTTAATCACCCCTTTTCAGAATTTAGTTATGGTAACTGATGGATCAGATTTAGTTTGTGGGAACATAGAAAGGTTGTTTGAGGAGGCTAGAGTTCATACAAAGTGCCAGCAAGAGAAGTGGGCGAAATATTAAAATAAAAAGAGGCGTGGAAGTAATGTGAAAGTTGATGATCTAGTATTAGTTCAAACTCACCCGTTAAGTTCAAAATGTAAAAAAATAGTAGGTAAATTTATGCCGAAGTTTGAGGGCCCATATAAAGTTCTGAGTGTAAAAAATAATAATAATTTAGTAATATTAAAATTTGGTAAAAGAATAACGGTTAATGTGGACCAGGTGAGAATTTACCATCAAAGAGAAGACAGTGTTGCCGAGTCGGAAAGTGACACTAGTAGTGATCATGGTGCAGTGACATCAGTCAGGTTGGATGATGCGCAGTCGACATTGGTGCAATCGGAGAGCAATGGGGGTTGTCGTAAAGGATCAAAATCAGGAAATGTAAATGGTAGTAGAGATATAGTTGCGAATAGGCGCGATGGAGTGGAGGTGAGAAAAAAACGTGGACGGACGGAATCTGCTGTTTCTTCGGGGGGGGGGTATGCAATTTCAGGAAAAGGAGACCTTTATACACTGAAAGAGAGAAAAGAGGAAGGCCAGACTCTTGGAGGGAAAACGTGCAAAAGAAGAAGAGACCAGAGGCCCAAGTATCCCGAGAAAAAAGAAAGATTTCCTCGTCAATGCCGTCTCGTTCCTCCAGAAAGCGGTATAGAAAGGTGGAAGAAAATAGTTCTGAAAGAGCAGTTCCAGGACCATCCCACAGATTCAAGTACAACAGACCTCATCAGGAAAGGAGCTGTCCATACAATCTTCGGAGCCGACGTCGGGTGGACAACAGCCAAGTTCCAGTTCTCACAAAGGAAAACAACGCCTCAGCAGGAGCATATCAACTTCAACGGACTCGATGGAAGAGGAGACCCAGAAGGTTGGAGCGCAGAGTGGACAACCCTAGGACAAGGTCGTCCAGCACAGAGGCCATGGTTGGAGACAAAGCCTATGCAGATTGGATCTAAAGACTAGCCAGGTTGTATAATTCTAATTTGTTTACTTTTTCTCTGACAGACAGTTCGGAGTATTTTCCATGTGGGCTAGTCTAATTTTTTTTGTAAAATTAACGTACAAAAGTGTCACTGAGTTGTGTGCATTTTCATATCGGTTGAAAAGACTTTTGTATTTAATTTTTTTCCAAATTGTGGAAAAACATTTGTTGAATTGCAATTGTTTTGCTACACATTAAAGACGAGGCTTTATATGTGAGATTACTTGTATTGTTTGTTGTAATATATTCTATGTAAAAAAATGTATATATTTTTGTGTGTAATTATTAAGATGTATAAGTAGTGTCTGGTTTCTGGGCGCGGCGTAATTAGAAATACTAACAAAAAACATTAACAGCGCAGCGTGATTGATTGGGAATTTTTGAAAATGAAGCCAGATAAAGGTTAAATTGTTATGAAACTATATATATATAATATAATGTATGCCATATTTTATGTCAATAAGGAAGTTTTATAAAAGTTCTGTGCATTTAATGTCATGTTTTAGAAAAATTGACAAGGTTTCCTTTCAGGGCAGCAGTCCCTGAACATAGTGATGCGATGAAAACTTTGATGGCGTGAGAAGATTTTAATGTAAAATTTTATTTATATTAGCACTTAAGTAAAGTGCATGATCAGGGTTTTTTCCTTGAAAGGTTTTCCCCTGGTCTTCGCCCGAATGGGATGCACTGTAGAGATTATAAATGTGTACAAGAGCAATAAATTGGAGTGGAGTACCCCTTTTGAGTAGTCATTTCTGTGTGTTAGTTTAATTAAAGTTTCTAACTTAGAGAGTTAAAACTTTCTACAAGTTCAGTATTTTCAGGCATTATAAAGTTCGTGAGTTAACTTTTTACAAGTTCAGTATTTTTAGGCATTCTAGAGTAGTTAAAATTTTGTGCAGGTTCAGTGTTTTTCAGATGTTAGGTAAATTAAGCGAGTTCTTGCAGGTCGTTTAGACCTTCAATAAGTCACGCTTTTTTTCTCGGAGGGGGGTTGTGACGGGTGCTTACGCGTTTCACTAACCTTCTCTCAAAATCTTTTAAATTGTATTTATTTTAACCAATCCCTGCTGAGAGTTAAAAGTGTGACTTATGCAAATAAGATAGTTTCGGGTTTAGCGAGTTCGAAAGAGATATAAAAGGGAGAAATGAAATGAAGAGAAGAGGATGACTACGTGTTTTGATAGAGGAGTTAACTACGTGATTGATTAAGAAGGTGATTCTTGGAGATTAGTTTAACTAAGTGAAGTTTGTTAGTTGAAGGAAGATTATTGAAAAAGATTCATTAATTCGGTTCGGACGTAACTCAAGATACCCAGGATTGAAACCACTCCATAGATTCTACAAGTATTCAAGATTCCTGTCTTAAAGAGGTATCAGGTCTGTGATTTTTATAGATTAGATTTAAATGCGTAGTTTGATTGTATGCGTTATTCCCCGTGGTATCAGTTAGTGTTCCGTCGTTCATAATTGAATTCTGATCTCACTCCACTATAATTTGTTGTTCTTAAAGTTTGATTAATATTTGTGTATTTCTATCATAAAGAATAATAAATAATAGTGATTTATTATTTATGTAGTTATTAATTATGAATCCAACATACCCAAATTTAGATAATGTGCAAAGGGAAGTGAATAACCATAGGGGTAGTGAGAGACTACGACAAATTTTCGTTTTACTCTTTGTTAGAGGAACTCTATTCCATGAAAGGAACATGC
Organism: Trichonephila clavata; assembly: GCA_019973975.1. Taxonomy (NCBI): domain Eukaryota; kingdom Metazoa; phylum Arthropoda; class Arachnida; order Araneae; family Nephilidae; genus Trichonephila; species Trichonephila clavata. The sequence continues at coordinate 5,606 of BMAO01018814.1, read as the reverse complement.
CTACCAATTTTCAAGCAGGATGATCAAATAGTTTAAAATGGAAAAAATCAATTACGCCTCTTAATCTCCCGAAATTAAACTTGGTAGTTCATATTCGCGAAACCCATTTTGTAGTGGTTCTCTACTTTACGAAAGGAATCTGCTTATCAAATTTCAAGACTGTACGTCTAATAATTTAAAAATGGGGATAATTTTCTATAACGCCACTTCTGGGTCTGTTTTCACAAAACCAATTTTGTAGTGGAATTGCACACTATGAAAGGAATCTGCTTAGCAAAATTTGAAGACTGTGCGTCCAATAGATTAAAAATGCAAAAAAAAAAAAAAAATATCAATAATGCCCCTTGAACCCCCGCAACGCGGCCTAGGGGTCGATTTTCACAAAACACATTTTGTAGTGTATCTCTATCCTATAAGAGGAATCTGCTTACCAAATTTCAAACTGTACGTCTAATAGTTTAAAAATATAAACAATTATTTATATCTGCCCTTAAAACCCCTTGGGGTCAATTTTTCCCAAACCTGTTTTGTAGCGGATATTTACTCCTTTAAAGAAACATTCCTACCAATTTTCAAGCAGGGAGGTGAAGTAGTTTAAAAACGAAAATATTTATCTAGTACGCCACTAAATCCCCTGCAACGCCATTTAGAGGTCTGTTTTCACAAAACCTTCTTATAGCTGATCTCTACTCTATAAAAGAAATCTACTTATCAAATATAAAGACTGTGCGTCTAATAGTTTAAAAATGGAAATAATTATCTATAACGCCCCTTAAGTCCCGCAACGCCATTTGAGGGCAATTTTCACGAAACCCATTTTGTAGCGTATCTGTACCCTATGAGAGGAATCTACTTTTACTAAGTTTCAAGACTGTACGTCTAATAACTTAAAAATCGGAATTTCTAACGCCCCTTAAACCCCCGCCCCCACAAACAATTGCTGCTAATTTGAAATTACAAACAGACACTTCAATTTTATTTATTTGTATAGATATAGATTGGGATTATAATAACTATTGTTTAAATGTGACAAAAAATGTAAGTAAAAAAAAAAGAAAGGATAAAAACTAACCTTAAAACTTATCAATTTTTTGTTTCTTGCATTGCTTTTTGCTTATGAAGCCTTCATTTATTATTTTTAAAAGTGCATCCGAAACAGCCAATTCTCTACTTAACTGAGCAGTGAGATAACTATCATAAAACAAATTATGGCACGTGTCAGCGTATTATCATGTGCGCGTAACACTATTATGTCTCATGAAGAGCCCCGGTCGCCAGTAACCAAAACAACGACTTCATTAGCTCACCTTGGCGTTCATCTTGGCATTCAGTTTCACGTTCACCCGTACAGTTTCTGTTACCGTAAGAATACGGGAATAAAATATAGCCTATGTTACTCCCCGTTAATGTAGCTTTCCATTAGTGAAAGATTTTTTAAAATCGCACCAGCCGTTTCCGAGATTAGCCGGAACAAACAGACAGACAGACAGACAGACAAAAATTTTAAAAATTGGTTTTTTGTTATGAGTACCGTATATACTTTTAGTGTATTAAGTAAAAAGCTGCTAATTTGAAATTACAAACAGACACTTCAATTTTATTTATTTGTATAGATTTAAAAGTAATATATACAAAATTTAATATTTATCTCATTAATCTGTACGGTATATAATTGAGTTCGTATTATAGCTTTAGCGTCAAATGGATTATTTAATTCATTACAATATTATTGTATAACGGGGGGGGGGGCTCAATAAAAATTATGATTGAAAATTTGCCTCACCAACTTTGAGAAGCACTGGTGTAACACAATGTTCTTTTAATATTATCCATGCCTTTGTCTTGACTTATGCTAAATGTATTCAAACCCAGAAATATCTTAAGAAATAATGTAGGTAAAATACAAACCCTAATTCTATATTCCCCTAATGGCGTTCAATTTTATTATCCGGAAACAGTTTTCTGGCTTCCAAGCCTGAATCAATATCCTTGTTGATAGCAATAATTTTCTTATTCTTGGAAATAATTTTAAAAGCTTCGTACTTGAAAGGCCGAGGCCGCAACCAATGTTTATTACCGTTGAGTTTTCAAGTGAACAACTTTTAAAGATCTCTGTAGACTTAACGTGTCTAGATCAGACACACGATCCGCTCGACATGACAGATCCACCAGGAAATTCATGTTGGATAGGTCTGAAAAAATAGAATTATATATAACAAATTCGGCGTTTATATTTTATGCATTTAAGAAAACGTTTAGAATGGATTTGATATTTTTAGTTGGCGACATATTTGATAGCCAAGATTTACAGTACATGGATTTTTATTTTAGTACACGGAGAAAAAAGAAATACTCAAAAATGACTACATGGACTTACTCAGTTTGAAATGAGTTTGTTTATATCAGATTTGAACGCATGCCTTTACAAATATGAGACATTACATGTACTCAAAATTTCAAAAAATGGTTAATTAACACTATCAAACAAATTAAAAAGATATTCAGGATTAAAAAAGTTTTTTTAATATACTGGCTACATATTTTAAAGATTGGGGTTCAACAACAAATTTAGTTCTCATAAATCTTCCGAACTATTTTTCGTTTCTACCACGCTACCCGCGGACGAACACATGAGTACTAGATTGTTTTGATTTTGTAAGGCTTTTATAGGAATTTAGCGTAAAAATGGTAAGGTAATGGTAATTTAAGAGGTATGTGGCTACGTTTGGAGCATTTTATTGAAACATAAATTTTCAACTAAAAAAACACTTTTTTCTTTAAAAAGGGTGTGCATAGAACTAGGAATTAAGGTTCAAGTGTAGTATAGATACTTGGCGATGTAAAATTTTTTTGGTGACCAAAATCGATCGCCAAGCTACTTCACTTAGCGATAAGTTTCCCGAAGCCAGAATGAATTCGTTATCTAACCAATAATATCTATATAAAAATCGAAAGGGCCCTCTCCCCTATACTACACTTGAGTCAGGAATTAAAATACAATTCCACAAAATTTTAAATTATTTTGGATAGATTGGGAATTTTTAGTTAAAAATTGCAGTTACAGTAAACCTTGTATTGAAAATTCTAATTAATATATTCAAATAATACTAAAACTGCACACAAATAACATCATTATCTGTGCCTAAAGCGATAAGATTTACATTATTTTTTTGAAATTGGTCAATTTTTTAAAAAAAAAAGCATGTTTTTTCTCACAAATTGTATGTGCAATAAATGCATAAATACATACACAGAGATTATAGTCTATAATACAAATAAAATAAAATAAAAGTTTTCTTAAAATGTTAATTCAATGTCTTAAAAAGAAATCCATTTGTGAACTTTACCGTGAAGCCAAAAACATAGTTTCTCAGGCAATGCTTTTAAAGATTTAAATACAATATGAAAAATGTTCTACTAGTTGTACATTTCTTAAACTCACCATATTTATAGCTCAAACTCTTTAGCTTCATGTTTAACTAATTTTCAACCCTTTTGCTGTTTTCTGGAGAGTTTTATAGATTATAAAAATTGTCGAGTTTAGTAAAATTTTCATGAAAAATTGCAATTAGGATCTTTTACACAAAATTCTAATGAATGTATTCAAATAATATTTATACAGTACATAAATAATGGAACATCTTTATATATTAGGAATTAAAAGATATGTATTACTTTTAAAAAATTTTTAAATATGCCAAATTTTATGCAAAAACTCGATTTTTTAAAAAAATTAATGATATTTTTTACATTTAAATGCAATGAAGTACATAAATACAGTGAACCCCAAAAGTGTTCGTACACTTGCAATTTCCTATAAAATTTATTGTTTCCGACTAATAAAAATTAATATTTTGGAATTGTAATTTTTTTATATCTGTAACTTGTTCTTGGTGGAATGACATAATTATTTTTTTAAAAATTGTATAACTATTATTTTTAAAAATTCATAATCAAAAAGCTCCTGAAAAATTACGCCACTAAAGTCTTAGAACACTTAACAAAAATCTCAACATAGCTTTAAATATTGTATTTCTTTCTTAATTTAGAACTTAGTAGGATATCTTTTAGTGTCCACAACAACTTTTGGACATCTTGATATAGATTTAATGAGTTTTTGTAATTTCTGCATCGATTTACCTCCATGCTTCTGTGATTATTATTTTTACTTCCCATTATGTGTTTATGTCATGTTTTTTTATTTTAAATCTAGTTCTCCCCAAATATGCTCTGCTGGGCTAAATAAATTGATTGAGGAGGTGTTATCACAAAATTTTCGGGCAGTTATAAAGACACCAGCGGTGTACATTGAGAGCAGTACGCTCGGCTTCATTATCCTGTTAAAATATGAAGTCGTGTTCAATATCAAATTTTGGACAGACAATTTAAAATTTCTCTTTAAAATATTTGACTAGAGCTCATGATTCTCAATACCATCAAAAATTACCTAATTCTGTGGCTGATTTACGCCCCCATGCAAGAACGCTTCCACTTCCATGGTTCATTCATCCAACTAGATTCTTGTGACTTAAGTTTCAGAAAATTCAAAATTGACAGGAAAGTGATTGGGATGACAGAAAATTCAACATTTTTGGTTCTGATGGGCATATAATAGTTTTAAAGGAAAAAATGAGGCATTTAATCCAGTGAATTTATGTGGAACAAGAGCTCCTCCACCTCCATGTATCAACACAGAGGTGTTCTTGTGGGGGAGGGGGGTGTAAATAAGCTTCAGGAATTAGGTAATTTGGTATTTTTTGATGGTATTGAGAATCATGAGCTCTATTTAAATATTTTAAAGAGAAATTTTAAATTATCCTCTCAAAATTTGGATATTTCAGACGACTTCATTTTTTAACAGGATAATGACGCCAAGCGAACTGCTCTCAATGTACACTGCTGGTGTCTCTATAACTGTACCCAAAAGTTTGAAAACACCTCCTCAATCAATTTATTTAGCCCAGCAGAGCATATTTGGGGAGAACTAGATTTAAAATAAAAAGAAAACATGACATATAAAACACATGATGGGAAGTAAAAACAATAATCACAGAATCATGGAGGAAAATCAATGCAGAAATTACAAAAAACTCAATAAATCTATATCAAGATGTCCAAAAGTTGTTGTGGACACTAAAAGATATCCTACTAAGTTCTAAATTAAGAAAGAAATACAATATTTAAAGCTATGTTGAGATTTTTGTTAAGTGTTCTAAGACTTTAGTGGCGTAATTTTTCAGGAGCTTTTTGATTATGAATTTTAAAAATAATAGTTATACAATTTTTAAAAAAAATAATTATGTCATTCCACCAAGAACAAGTTACAGATATAAAAAATTACAATTCCAAAATATTAATTTTTATTAGTCGGAAACAATAAATTTTATAGGAAATTGCAAGTGTACGAACACTTTTTGGGTTCACTGTATATACACTGAGATTAGATTTTGATTCATAACACAGATAGAACTAAATAAAACATGTTCTGAAAATTTAAATTCAATATCTTAAAAATATTTTGTGTAGGATCAGCATCTGGTTTTTTTAACTCCAATTCCAGTTACTAATTATGCTAAACTTTGCTTCTAGATATCATAGAAACAATA